>JBAMJV010010875.1:0-51616 GCA_037951105.1 Echinarachnius parma | reverse complement strand
GTTGTATCTGGTAGCAATTTAAGAGGTCGGTACATGGTTGTGAAATTGATGTCTGGCCAATGTTATTAATTGGACCTCAATATGACATCTCTATATGATGACGCTAAAGCGATATCCTGCCGATGTCAGAACTGACAGCAATTAAACAAGTCGGCAAATGGTCATTAAACTGATGTTGTGCCGATGTCATTAATCCGACATGAATAAGAGATCTCAAATATGACGTCGGGCTAATATCGCGCAGATGTTGGAACTGGTAGCAAATTAAGAGGTCAGTCAAAGATGGCAAAATTGATGTTGGGCTTATGTTATTAAATATACATAAATATGACAGCTCAAATATGACGTTGGGTCAATGTTGTACCGATGTCGGAACTGGCGACCATTTGCCGGCTTGTTTCATTGCTGCCAGTTCTGACATCGGCAGGATATCGCTATGGCGTCATCATTGAGATATAATATTCATGTCTAATCATTGACTTCGGCACAACATCAATTAAATGACCATTTTCCGAGTTGTTTCATTGCTGCAAGTTCTTACATCAGCCTGACATATTTATCACATTCATGTCTAATTAATAAAATCGGACCGATATCAATTTTACTACCATTTACCGACCTCCTTAATTGCTATCTTTTCCGACATCGGCGCGATATTAGCCCGACGTCATATTGGAAATGGCATATTCATGTCCGACTATTGACATCGGCGCAACATCACTTTTATGATCATTTGCCAACTTGTTTCATTGCTGTCAGTTCTGACATCGGCAGGATATCGCATTGACGTCAACATTGAGATGTCATATTCATGTCGGATCATTGACATCGGCTCAACATCAACTTAATGACTATTAGCCGACTTGATTCACTGCTGCCCATTCTGACGTCGTAGGATTTCGGGTTGACGTCAAAATTGAGATGTCCTATGACGTTTGGCCAGCATTAAAAAAAACAAACACCGCGCTGATGTTGGGCTGGCGGACATTTTTACGTCGCGGCGACGTCGGATTTTTAATGTAGGCCCAAAGTCGTCTTAAAACGACTTTTTACATTGGCCCTATGATGGCACAACGTCAGGTGGCTAGCTGGTACGTAGCGACCTCTTAAATTGAAACCAGTCCCAACATCGGCGCTATATTAGGTCGACCTCTTATTGGAGATGTTATATTAATGACATTGGGCCATTGTCAAATTTTGATGTTGGTCCAGCATCAAAAAATGACGTTGGGCCAATGTTGGGTTAGCGGACATTCAAACGTCGGGCGAACGTCAAGATTTGATGTTGGGCCAACGTCAAGATTTGATGTTGGGCCAACAATAAAAAGTAACGTTGGGCTAATGTCGGGCTGGCGGACATTGTAATGTCGGGCCAACGTCAGAATTTGATGTTGGCCCAACGTCAGGATTTGATATTGGGCCATTGGCGGAAATTGACATTGGGCCAACATCACAGAATGATGTTGTGACAATGTTGGGCTAGTGGACATTTTAACCTCGCGCCCATATCATAATGTTATGTTGGTCCAATGTCATGAGTTGATGTTGGGCCATTGTCAGAAATTGACGTATCACAAAATTACGTGGTGACGATGTTGGGCTGGCGGACATTTTAACGTCGAGCCCACATCAGAATTTGATATCTATCCTATGTCAGGATTTGGTGTTGGGCTATTGTCGGAAATTGACATTTGCCCGACATCACAAAATGATGTTGGGACAATGTTGGGCTAGCGGACATTTTAACCTCGCGCCCACATCATAATGTTATGTTGGTCCAATGTCATGAGTTGATGTTGGGCCATTGTCAGAAATTGACGTATCACAAAATGACGTGGTTACGATGTTGGGCTGGCGGACATTTTAACTTCGAGCCAACCGTGATATGCCGACATCCGGCCAACAACTTTTGACATCGGCCCGACGTCAGGTGGCTAGCTGGGTATATGTGATTAATTGTGATAAAATGATACAAAATCCATCGAAAAATCATGTATTAATATTTCATCCCTTTAATCAGATACAGAGAGGTGTGTGTGTGTGTGTGTGTGTGTGTGTGTGTGTGTGTGTGTGTGTGTGTGTGTGTGTGTGTGTGTGTGTGTGAATGAAGAAGTCACTGATGGGTTGGCTTTAAAGTCAAAGTATGCGGGTCTTATTTGACCCAGGTGGTGGCCACAGCGGACTTCTGGGTGTTTTCATCGTTATCTGGGTTGTCTTGTCTAGATAATTTGGGTAATGGTAGGGATACTTGGGGATCTGTTGTGATTGCTACTTGGGCCAAATCTTTTCTTTGTTGACAGAGTTTGTTTTTGTTGCTAAGGTCGATGCAATGGACCAATTTGAGATGCAGGTTTATAACACAAGTGTGATTACGGGTACTTTGTGTTATTGAATGTAATTGAATGTGTAATTATTGCTTGGGGCCTGGTCACGCAGGACGCGTGTTTTCGGGTTTTCTCTTTATTATAGAAGGTTTATAGACACAAATGAAACATGCACTGAATGCGTTTGGTCATTTTGTAACAATTGGGCCTATTTTACAGTATTTGCCCCGCTTGTTGCTATGTTAGGCGAGTGGATTGCAGGCTCTAGTATACAAAATTTGTTGTTGTATTTTTTTAAATTTTTTTGCCGTTTAGGCTGGAGAGGCTAGTTCAATCAGGGAGGTTATACACCTCCTTGGTTTGATACACGTACGTTACCTTATATTTTCTTTTTTTATTTAGTTCTCGATGATGGACGTGGTTGGGATCTCAGCTCTTCGGGTTGGGTCAGTGGGGCTCTGTAGGATGTGTGTGTATGTGTGGTGTGATGTTGTGGGTTCCGTTTTCTGCTCATATTTGTATATTTTTGTGCTAGGTTGCGGTGTTATAGGAGGAATATATAGGGCTGTCATTTTCTTTGTTAACGCCTATGGTTGAGTTAGATAAAATGAACTCCAATTTGACTTTTGTATCATTAAATGTAAGAGGTCTTAGAGATAAAGTTAAGAGGAGGAATGTATTAGAATGGTGTAAAAGTAAAGGAAGTAATATTATTTTTTTGGAAGAAACGTTTAGTACTCGTGACGTTGAAGAAAATTGGAAGTTAGATTGGAGAGGGCCAATGATTTTTAGCCATGGGACAAATCACAGTAAAGGAGTTTTGGTTTTGGTTACTCAGAGTTTTGGGTTTAAGATAGAACAAACGATAATAGATGGAGAGGGAAGATACATATTTTTAAAAGGAGAAGTTCAAGGAGTAAAAGTATTGTTAGGTAATGTTTATTTTCCTACAAAAGATAAAGAAAAGATGCAAGTTGAATTTTTGGTGAAGTTAGATAAGGTCATGTTTGAATTAGAAGTTCGAGATTATATTATTTTGTTAGGAGGAGATTTTAATACTATAATGAATTTTGAATTGGATTATTTGGGATCTAATATTGTTTTGAAAGTAAAGGTTCGTGATTTATTGGTGAATTTTCTCTCTAAATATGATTTGATAGATATATGGAGAAAACGAAATCCTTAAGAAAGACAATTTACTTTTAAACAGAAATGGCCAGTAGTTCAAAGTAGATTGGACTATTGGTTCATATCATCCAAATTGGAAAAATTAGTAAGTGTAAGTGATATCTTGATATCAATTACACCAGACCACTCTGGCATTAGGATTAAGATTAGGCATTTGGTAGATAAATTGTGCTATGGTAAATCATATTGGAAATTTAATAATAGTTCGAGTTTGGACAGGGAATTTGTTGAGGGATTGACGGGTGAAATTTTGAATTTGGATAAGGAATGGCGTTTGCAAATTGAGAATAAAGTCATATTTTGGGATTTTATTAAAATGAAGATGAGGGAATATACAATTAGATACTCTTCTGGAAAAGCTAAGGAAAGACGAGAAAAGATTGAAAAAGTAGAAAAAGAAGTGGAAGATTTAGAAGAACAATTAGTAAATACACCTTTAAAAATTATTAGTGAACAAATTGACGAAAAACGAATGCAGTTAAAGAATTTATACGAGTATTATAATCAAGGGGTAAGAGTAAGATCCCGGGCAGCATGGTTTGAAGAGGGAGAAAGAAATATGCAGTATTTTGAACAGCTTTTAAAAACTAATAAGAGAAAAAGTGTAATTAGAGAGATTTATAATGAAGAGGATAATATTATACAAGATAAAAAGGGCATATTAGAGGTGATTAAAATATTTTATACAAATCTGTATGCATCAAAGGATATGGAATTATTAGATGGAAGTGAAACTGCATTTTTAAAGGATATACCTAAATTAAGTAGAGATAGTCAGGAATTATGTGAAGGTAAAATGGTGAAAGAAGAATGTCATAATGTTTTGAAGGAAATGAAATTAAATAAATCACCGGGTAATGATGGCTTTACTGTAGAATTTTATTGCACTTTTTGGCCGATTTTGGGAGACATGTTGGTAGACGCATTTAATGAAGCTTTTGATAGAGGGGAATTGTCAATTTCTCAAAAACAAGGGGTCATAACATTGATTGAGAAAGAAGGTAAAGATGTTTTGTTTGTAAAAAATTATAGACCAATCACACTTTTAAATGTGGACTACAAGATTGTCTCGAAAGTTTTGGCAAAGAGAATGAAAGAAGTACTTGGCGAAATAATCCATCATGATCAAGTTGGATATATTAAAAATAGAAATATAGGAGAGGCAGTACGTTTCATAGATGATATGGTATTTTATTCATTGAATAGATCTGTTGGTTTTTTAGGCGCCGTTGATTTTGAGAAGGCATTTGATTCTATTTCACATAGGTATTTATTTAATGTTTTAAAATTATTTGGATTTGGGGAATCCTTTTGTAACTGGGTCCACATGTTATATAAAGGTATAAGTAGTTGTGTAATGAATGGCGGGCATTCAACGGGTTATTTTGATATTTTGAGAGGGGTGAGGCAAGGGGATCCTCTCTCGCCTTATTTATTTTTGGTAGCCATTGAAACTTTGGCTTTGGTTATTAGGAAAGATGTTAATTTTCAAGGAATTAAATTTGGGGATCATGAAGTTAAACAAGTAATGTATGCCGATGATATTACAATATTTGTTAAAGATTTAAAATCTATAAAAAGATTACAAAAGATTTTTGAAGATTTTGAGAAGATTAGTGGACTTAAGGTAAATAAGGAAAAAACAAATTTTTTTTGGATGGGATGTGATACTGAAATACCAGGAGAACCCACTTTTGGAAATTTAGTTCATGAAATAAAGATTTTAGGAGTGTATTATACACGTAATAAGATACGGAAAGATGTTTTGAATTATAAAGAAGTATTAAGTAAGATAAAACGTTTATTAGGGTGGTGGAAGCAAAGGGATTTAACGATGATGGGAAAAATTCAGTTATTAAAAACGTACGCACTCTCAAAATTAAATTTCGTTTCTTCTTTAATTTCGGTACCTCGGTGGGTTTATGAGGAAGTTGATAAACTCTCATTTGATTTTTTGTGGAATGGTAAGGATCGAATTAAGCGAAAAATTTTGTATCAGAATTATGAATTTGGAGGGCTTAGAATGAATAATTTTGAAATTTTTGTTACAACTCAACGAATAATGTGGCTTAAACGTCTTTTGTATGGGGATAAGCATTCAGGATGGAAAGTATATTTTGATTATTGTTGTAGATCAGTAGGAGGAAGGTTTGTGTTTTTATGTGATTATGATATTCATAAGATGGATTTAAAAGAAGTTCCGCCCTTTTATATAGACATTTTGAAAGTTTGGCAAGATATAGATAATTGTAGATACTTTGAAAATGAAAAAAGTAATCCCTTTGTGTTTAATAATAGACATGTGTGCTTAAGAAATAAAATGATTTTTGATAAAGATTTATTACAACGAGGTATAAGCAAGGTATCTGATATAATGTTGAATGGTAATTTGAGATCTGTTGCTCACTTTGTAGGCTTGGGAATAAAAGGAGAAGGATTATTAAAGATTCATGATATTTTTGGGGCATTGCCCCTTCAATGGAAAGATGATAAAACTACGAGTGACTTTATTCAAGTAGATATTCGAACATTTGAAATTAGATTAAAAGTTTCGGGATATATAGGAATGTTAATTGATTTAAAATCTAGGCATATGTATGAATATTTAGTTAAAACATTTCAAAAGGAATATAATTTGTGTATTGGGGATGGACATACAAATTTTGATCATAGTAATGAAGAATTGAAGGATCAGTTTTGGTGGGTAAGTTGAGAGAATTTCAATATAAATTATTACATAGGGCATTATATACAAAAGAACATTTATTTAGGTTTGGATTTGTTTTTGATATTTTATGCTCTTTTTGTAAAAATGAGATTGAGAAATATGCACACTTATTTTTTAAATGCTTATACGTACAAAGGTTTTGGTTAGATATAATTGAATATTTTCATTTGATTGAAATTAGGAATGTTGATTGGAAAATAATTTTTGTAGGACTGACAGGTAGATCGCATAGAGTTAAGTATTGTAACTCTATTATTTTTTTGTTAAAATATACTATTTATTCTTTTAGAACAAAAGGTGTACTTCCTTCTGTACGGAAAGTACAGAAAATTATTTTGGATTATGAAGAAGAAGAAAAAAAAATGGCTATTAAAAAGGGTAAACTAGGAGTTCACTTACAAAAGTGGGAACACCATAAAATACATGTATAATATGATTAATTTAATTTTGTTAGAATTATAGGGAAGTCGTTTATTATTATTAAGGTTCTAGGTTTCTACCCTCTTTAGTTGAATGTGACAGCTTTCTATATTGTTAATTAATTACTCTTTTGGTTTAAATCAAAACGAGCAGAATACTGGAATGGGTGTCTGCGGTATGTGTGTGATTGTGGTGCGATCGGTGGTTGGATGGGGATGGGGTTTTTCTTGGGCTAAATTGGGGGTGGGGGGGGGGGGGGTAAAGGGGCATATTTTAGTTCCTTTTACTTTTAGTTACAAAACCTCCATTATGTTTATTTTATGAAGTCAGGAAATTGAATATACAGTTGATTTGTATTTGTTTATGTATGTAAGATAACCATTTCTATTTTCGTTCATTATAATTGTATATGTATATTTTGTTTAGTATGTATATTCAAATGTAAATGTTATATATGGAGGAATAAAAATCATTAAAAAAAAAAAAAAAGTGTGTGTGTGTGTCTGTGTGCGTGTGTGTGTGTGTGTGTGTGTGTGTGCGTGTGTGTGTGTGTGTGTGTGTGTGTGTGTGTGTGTGTGTGTGTGTGTGTGTGCGTGTGTGTGTGTGTGTGTGTGTGTGTGTGCGTGTGTGTGTGTGTGCGCGCGCGTGTGTGTGTGTGTGTGTGTGTGTGTATGTGTGTGAAATGGGTAGGGGTGGGGTAACAGGATGCGCAGGTCTGATTGGTTTAAACGCTTGGATTTTCTGACTTGCGGACGATTCGTAGCTTGCGGTCGGTTGTGTCTCTTTCTGCAGCGGGGCCCTGGTTGCTGTTGTGGGGCTTGCCGACGGGGGGTCTGGCGTCGAGCGCGTGATGTTTTCATGCATGACAGAAGCGGTCTTTTCTCTAATAAATCTACTTTGTAAAATATTCAATTGGATATGATGTGGCTTAGGTCACTAACGCAAATGGGAGTTTGTAGTATTATGTTTGGTTGGTTAGGCTATTGTTTGTTTGTTTGATTTTGTCCGGCAACCAAGAAAGTAGACATTGTAAAGTAGTAAACTCTGCCAAGGCAATTTTTTTTTTTTTTTTTTTTTTTTCCTGCTCATCACGCCACTGGTACCAGGGGTGGCGGCGATGGCCGGTAAACATCTATATACGTTCGTTTGAGGTTTTTTTCTTTTTTTTCTTTTTCTTTTTCTTTTTAATTACATGTCATTCGATGGTGGACATGGTTGGGTCGGGAAGGGTGCGTGTATGTCGCGTACGCGTTGGAGTCTGCTCACAGTTTATATTATTGTTGATACGTTATGTAGGTTTAATTGTAGTTATTTTGTTATAAACATGCTCACGGGGGATACAGATTACGCGGTAATTTTAAAAAGTTTATATATATGTAAAATAAAATGGTGAATTTTTCTTGGATTACTTTAAATGTAAGAAATAAGGATAAAAGAACACGCATTTTTGAATGGTGTAAATGTAAAGGTAGTGATATTTCTTTCTTACAGGAAACATATAGTACTATAGAAGTAGAAGAACAGTGGAAAAAGGAATGGGGCGGGCCAATCTTTTTTAGCCATGGGTCAAACCACAGTAGGGGTGTTCTTATTTTATTTTCTCCCCATTTAGATTTTAAACAGGATGACATTGTAATAGATGCAGAAGGGAGGTACATTATATTTAAAGGGGAAATACAAGGGGTTAAATTTTTGTTGGGAAATGTGTATTTCCCCACAAGAGACAAAGTACAATTACAGGTTGATTTTTTGAATAGGCTAGATGAATGTATTTGTGAAGTTTTTGATAAGGATTATCAGTAATATTAGGGGGAGATTTTAACACGGTAATGGAAGGGGATATGGATTATGAAGGGCCAAATATTGTATTAAAATCTAGATTTATTGAGGTATTAAAAAGATTTTTGAATAAATATGATTTAGAAGATATATGGAGGAAAAGGAACCCTAATGCTAGACAGTTCACTTTTAGACAACGTCGCCCTTAGTCCAAAGTCGTTTAGATTATTGTTTATATCATGTAGTTTAGAAAAATTAGTGAATAAATGTGAAATTTTGGTATCCATAACACCGGATCATTCGGGCATCAAATTGCAATTTCAGTATTTAGTGGATAAGTTTGTTTTTGGAAAGTCGTATTGGAAAATTTAATAATAGTTTATGTATGGATAAACATTTGTTGAGGGGATGCATGATATATTATTTGAATTGAAAAATGAATGGGGACCTAGGATTTCGAATAAATTAGTATTTTGGGATTTTTTGAAAATGAAAATGAGGGAATACGCTATGAAATATTCGCGTGAAAAGGCGAAGTTAAGAAAATTTGAAATAGAGACGTTAGAGACTGAAATTAAGGATTTAGAAATCAGTTAGTCGAAGGGGCATCTAGGTTTGTTATTGATAGTATTAAATTGAAAGAAGATAAGTTGAATAAATTGTATGATTTTTCTCGACAGGGCATTAAAGTTCGTTCTAGAGCAGCTTGGTTTGAAGAAGGGGAGAATAATACTCGGTATTTTGAACAATTGTTGAAAGTAAATAAAAGGAAAAGTGTCATTAGAGAAGTATATAAGGAAAATGGAGAAATTACTAGAGATAAAAATGATATTTTAAAAGAGATAAAGATATTTTATTAAAAATTATATTCTTTAAGGAATGATAGTGGTCAAAATAATGGTTTATTTTTTGATGATATTTTAAAGTTAAGTGAACAGAATAAAGAATTATGTGAAGGTAAATTGACGAAAGATGAGTGTTTTAAAGTTTTGAAAGAAATGAAATGGAATAAATCCCCTGGAAATGATGGTTTTACAGTAGAATTTTATGATACATTTTGGCCCATATTAGGGGATTTGTTGGTAGAAGTATTGAATGAAACATTTGTAAGGGGGGAATTGACTGTATCTCAAAAACAAGGGACTATAACATTGATAGAGAAAGAGGGAAAAGATGCGATGCATATTAAAAATTATAGACCCATTACGTTGTTAAATGTAGACTATAAAATATTATCGAAGGTTTTAGCAACTAGGATTAAAAATGTTTTAAATGAAATAATTCATTATGATCAGGTGGGATATATAAAAGATAGGAATATTGGGGAAGCGGTTCGATTAATAGAAGATATATTATTTTATTCTAAACATTCATTGGAGCAAGGACAAGGGTTTTTGATTGCGGTAGATTTTGAAAAAGCTTTTGATTCTGTATCCCATCAATATTTATTGAAAGTGCTAAAATTGTTTGGTTTTGGTGATTCGTTTTGTTCTTGGGTGAAAATATTATATAATGATATAAGTAGTTGTATTATGAATGGGGGGTATTCCACTGGTTATTTCAATATAGAAAGGGGTGTTAGACAAGGTGATCCATTGTCGCCCTATTTGTTTTTGATTGCAATAGAATTGTTGGCACATGAAGTAAGGAGGGACAAAATAATTAAAGGGATACTTTTTGGGAAGCATGAAATAAGACAAGTATTGTATGCAGATGATATGACAATTTTTTTGAAAGATATAAACTCTATAAGAAGGTTGCAATATATATTTGAAGAATTTGAAAAAGTAAGTGGTTTGAAAGTTAATAAAGAAAAGACACATTTTATGTATTTGGGTGAGGAAACTGGGAAACCAGATGGGCCTTTATTTGGACAATTTGTTAAGGAAGTAAAAATTTTAGGGGTTAATTTTTCGGTTGATTTTAGATTAAAAGACGATTTAAACTATAAAGAAATATTAAGTAAAATTAAAAAGCTTCTAGGCTGGTGGAAACAACGGGATTTGACTATTATGGGTAAAATACATTTATTAAAAACGTATGCGTTAACAAAGTTGAATTATGTTTCATCTCTCCTTGTTGTTCCCGTATGGGTTTATATAGAAGTGGAGAAAATATCGTTTGATTTTATATGGGGAGGGAAAGATCGTATAAAAAGAAAAATTATGTATCAAAATTATAATTATGGTGGAGTAAAAATGATTAATTTTGAAATATTTGTTAGAACGCAGCGGATAATGTGGGTTAAACGACTATTATATGGAGAACGAAATTTGGGATGGAAGTTATTTTTTGATTATTCTTTAAGTTCAGTAGGAGGAAGGTTCATTTTTTTATGTGATTATGAAATGTCAAAGATGAAGTTTATGTTGAAGATTCCACCTTATTATTTGGAAATGTTGAAAGCTTGGAAAGAGATTGATAATTTAAGGCATTTTAATGGTCGTATGAATCCAATTATATTTAATAATAGGAACATATGTATAACAACAAATAAGATGGTATTTGATAAAGAATTATTAGAACGAGGGATAGTTATGTTGAACCATATAATGGATAATGGACACGTTAAACCCGTTGCATATTTTTTGAATTTTGGTATGAGAAGTGAGAATTTACTTACAATAATTGATATATATCATGCGATTCCGAGGGATTGGAAAAATGATTTAGGTTTGATACGATTTTGTGAGGTAGACTTAATAAATTATGATATTAATTTATATCTTTTGGATAAAAATGTAAGTTTTAAGGATGTACCATCTAGAAAAATATATGATTATTTTATTAGAGAATTACAAAAGTCATATGTTTTACAGATAAGAGATGGACAAAATGATTTTAATTTTATGGATAAAGAAATGTATGAATGTTTTTTAAAACCAAGAATAACATTAATTATTGGGAAACAGAGAGAGTTTCAATTTAAGTTACTGCATGGGGCAATATACACTAAAGATCATTTATTTAGATTTGGATTTGTTGAAGATAATTTGTGTTCGTACTGTAAACGGGAAAGGGAAACATATTCGCATATATTTTTATTTTGTTTAAATGTAAAAGTGATATGGAAAGCCTTGATACAACGTTTTAAGTTAGATGAAATAAAGGATTTAAAGTGGCGGGATATATTTGTTGGTTTATTAGGTAATTCAAATAGAATAAAATGCTGTAATACCATTATTTTTATGGTAAAATATATTTTATTTGTATTAAGAAAAGAGGGTGTTCTACCAAATATTGATAAAATTCAGAAACTGTTATTAGATTATAAGGACCAGGAAAAGGGAATAGCAACTAAAATGGGGAAATTAGGATTACATTTACAAAAATGGGAAACAGTAAAATTAGAATAATATTGATATGAACTCTTCAAACGCGATGTTTCTCCCGTGAGCTTGTAACATTTAAAAAGAATTGATTTAAGTATGTATTTGGTAAAATTTTTTTTTTTTAATGTGAGCAGATTTCTGGGGCAGGGAGGAGAGGGTGAGTGTGCAAAGGGGTGGGGGAGGGGGCGGTGGGTGGGGGCGGTGGGGAAGGGAGAAGTAGCATGTCTTACTTCTTTTTATCTTTTGTTAAATCTCCATTGTGTTTAATTTTTGCATTACACTTGATTTGTACACTGTAAACTGGTATTATTTAAAATGTTATTCAATTGTAAATGTCATGTTAATTTGGAGAAATAAAAATCATTAAAAAAAAAAAAAACAAGACAACAATTCATCAATGGACTCCAAACATAATTATAATCAAGGACTACCCACCCAGTTTGGACAAAAATGTGTCTGAAGTTCTACATTAAGGCAGTCTCTATTTAGTTCTCAAAAGAGATACACCGTATAGCTTACAAAACTTTACGGATATGAACAGAGTTGGCGTCATGTTCAAGGTTGGTCCCCAGACTGGTTCATAGGACCCTCTACAACCTAGGTGTACAACCTTGCAGACTAGCAGCTGGAAGTCCGCATGAAGTGGAAATTGAAAAGTGTCTACACAAAAACACAAATGCTGCACCTCCATTTATCAGGCCACACCATAAATCTGGTCAGACAAATGTCATCAGGGATAAAGAGGTTGTAGTCAAGGTAAACAGGTAAAGGATTATAGAAAAACCAGCAGTTGTGGTTGATGCAATCTGCGACATATGGTACTTCATTACATAGAGTTCATTTCGCTGTGTGGTACACAAATCAGCTGTTGAAAGATATTCCTTTCAGTAATAAGATCATACACTTGATGTGACTGATACAGTGGGACCAGTCTAAAGTCAGCTGAGCAAGAACAGGACATCATAAACATGTGTATATAATTATCATGGTTTAATATATCTCACCGATCTCTCAGAGCTGTGGGTGAGGAGTGAGGGAAGCCCAGAATCGGAATATAATGGCAATGACAAATTTTGGTAAAAACCATGCCGATGCAATAACAGATGACATTATCACTAAAACTCCTTACCTTACCATGTATACACCACATAAGTTGACCAGTTTGAAGATTCTAATCACGGAAAATTGAGAGCTTAGGAGTTATTGAACAACGAGCTGTACAACTATTATAGCTACCGCCTCCTACAGAGGACGTTTCTCCTGCACCTGAAACGAGCTGCTTATGCCATCGACAAGAATGCGCACATTGCCAAGCCAAACATTCCTTCATGTACAGAGTTCGGATGATCCCCGAATGATAACAAAGCAGGTCTAGTGCAGTCTAGCAGTCTAGTATTTTTTCGCGCGACAAAGATATGTTGAGAAACTTAATATTTTCTTTTATTTTTAGTAGTGTGTAATATTCAGAATGAATGAGCATGCCACTAAATATGCATTGGTGCAGAGCTGCCAACCTCTAATGAAAAACAAATCACACTTGCTATCCTTAAAAAAAACATCATATTTTTTGCGAAGCCAAATCGTGCAGCAAAAATACCCTTTACGAGTGCGTTCATACAAAAGTTGGTTCTGTCGATCACACCAGCATTTTTATTACTTTGTTTTATTTTTGTTAACTATATTTTAAATATGTATCACATATCTTTATAATTAGTTTTATCAGGGTTAAACACAAATTGGGTTGCTGTTTTTGGACCGATACTATTAAAAAAAATAATAATAATAAAAAAAAAAAAATCCATTCAGTATTTTTTTTTATACAATTCGTACTTCCGTATTTACATCGAAAAACGTACTAAATACGGAAAATCCATACTACTTGGCAGCTCTGCTAGTGTCATCTACACAGCAAGTCTGAACAACAATATCATGTGGAGGTGTCAAAGGATGTCACAAGAACTGCTCCTGCTTGAAGAAGGCGGTTCCATGTTTCTGAAGTCAGCAACAGATTTGCGTAACATTTGGCAATTATTTCATCTATTTTACCGTTGTGAAATATCCAGTGCTATATGACAAACGTTTAATCAAGAAACACTGCTGTGTTTGTGCCATCCTCAGGAAAATCAGGACATATTGGTTTTCCTATTGTAAGAACTTGACTAGGCTAGCCCACGTACTACTTCTCATACAGCCGGATTCCTTGAAGAGAGTTGGAGGAATATATCGCTGCACTCACAACTATCCCTTTAAAGGGTACCACAACCCAAGAACAAAATTATTATAAAAGAAAGGTAACATTTGGAGTAGTCCATTCCACCCAAAAAATCAGAAAAAATAGGTTTTCAGAAAAAATATATAATTTGGAAAAAGCATCACCATACTACAACATGTGTTAAGGGGTCTGCAAACGAAGACTACACTCGGTCTAAGACGAACGCATCGTCCGTGATTATTTTGTCCCCAAACGTACGCGTAAATAGAATTGACGCACTCGCAAATGTTTGGCGCGTACGGAACCATGAAATAATGATGGTTCCGTAAGTGGTGGTAATTAATTGCATTGTTTATGAATCACAAAACCCTTTGCAAAATGTAAGGCATCTATTTGATATCACACAACGGTACCAAAACATATCATTATGTGTTGTTCTTTGCCTGGTGGTCCCCTTTAAAGTGGACTTCCACACGGTTTCAAGCTTCTAATGATTGAAAGACAGATATTCTAGGTCAATAAACACAATTTTGTATGAAAAAAGTATGATTGTGGGTTCTTATAATTGGCTTGGAAATTCTAATGACACAAATTCGCAAGCGAGCTTGTTCTATCCCACAATGCACCAATTTGTGACGTGCGACCCTCACTATGCGCCTATCTATGTTTTTACACTGCAGCGAATGTGTTCTTTTGATCGGACCAATACAATGCTCGATCATGAATAGGAATAGACACAAAGTCCTGTAAACGTGGTTATTGAATTTGCTGGCTCTGCATGACCGGCTAATTATGAATGACACATGCAGTGGTCACAATGCAGTGGCACCGGATTCAAGCCTACTCAAGAAATTGAGCAAAGTGAGGGTGCTACGTAAGGGTCTCATGATTGTGTGCAGTAAATTTAATTATTTCCTCATGACGGCATTAGAAAAATCTCTTAGAAATCAACAAAAGAGAGTCAAATCCTGAAAATATTCAAGCACATCCCTAGATTTATTTCCAATATACTGTATTTTGTTTAAACTCGTCCGGAATTATCCTTTAAGGCAATAAACTTACCTAATATAGTTCTTCGAATGGATGTCCTTCTCAACCCGTAAGTTTTCCATTGGTTGGTGGATCTGTTTGGAAGAGGCATTGCCCAGACCCTCGTGTAGATTGCCCACGTTGGTTGGTGGCCCTACATCAACATCGTCGTAAATATGTTCTTCTTCGTCGCTGGAATCTTTTTGTGGTGGGTAACCCCGCCTTTTTTGAGACACAACCGATGGAGTATATGTAGGACGAGGAGGTGGTATTTTATGTTCAGAATACGACGGAGTAAAAGGAATAGGGCTGGCTGTTTCGCCAAAGTGATATCCACTTTGCGCTTCGATTTGAGAAAAGCGACGATCTGATGCTGACGTGGCTGATCTCGGCAGAAATCCAGCTGAAGAACATCGTGGCATATGATATTTCGTTGATTCAGTAGCGTTATCGTCTCGCCCACCGACTGCTATCCCTGATAAGGTATGAGCCTGCATCCATTAAAAGATAAATAAATAACAATTTTCAATGCAATTTAGCTGACCTGTGATCATGGTCATGCCGTATCATTTTCCATGTTTTTTTTCTTTGCTTGTAAGCCAATACTAAGGAGTGTATTTTACCATATCCTCGATATTTGGAAACAAACATCTTATTCCAGCACAGTGCAATATTCTTGTTTTCATCAAGAATGAATATCTTATTATACAATCTTGAAATTACATTACAAATCGAAAAGGAAAGAAAATCGAAAATTATTTCCAAACAAACCTGCTGGGTATCGTTATACAGCGAGTCGGAAGTGTCTTGCAGCTGTAAGCTAGCCCCTGTGTATACGTTGTCATCGTGTGCATGGTGTGTGCGATCAACGGCTGGGTCTGACTTTCGTGTAGTCATTCCTTCACGTTTGACTTTCCCAACCGATTTGGAAATGATGTCATACAATTCGTCACGTTGTTTCCTTTCATGTGCACGAGGATAAAAGAAGCAATTCGATGTAATGATGTTTTTTAATAGCTGTAAATATTTTTTTTGTTGCAAAATGCACGTGTTTATAACGAAGAGAGCCGTTACACTTACTGACTTTATTCTAACAGATCGTAATAACATGTTGCCACTTATTTTGCTACAACCATGACAACGCGAGTATATAGTAACTTCACTATGATCGTGATTAAATGAACACTTCTTGATAATAAAAACGGGTTGGTTCAGAAAAAAAGAAACATAATGGCATAACTCCCATAACACGGGAACAAACCGACTGCTGCACTAGATGTTTCAAATATGCTACAAGTTAATCATTGAAAAAATACATATAGAAGAAATGGGTGTATTCCTCATAATTGCCTTGATTTCATTTTGATGTGCCAAATGGGCCAATGTAGTCTGAGAGTGTTTATTTAAAATTCTACCTCAACGGATTCACATTTGTCATTACCCTACGTGGTTGGGAGAAAAAGGGGTGTGTAGGAGGAAATTAAGGGAGAATCTAGTTAAGGGTAGAATATTTGTTTGTATTAGAATGTATATTTGTATCTTAAATTAATCTATGGAGTCTGAGCTTTCAGAAAATATACAATTTGTGTGGTAGGGGTTACCTATTTACTTGCGTAATTGAAGACTAAGTTATGAACGTCAAGCATTTTCTGGCGCGGAAGTCCTTATGTTTAAATTGAAAGTGGAATATTTACTCATCGTTTTTTTTTTAAACGATGTAAATTAAATCATCCCAAATAAAACTTTCCCATTCAAAGTGTGCTTCTTTGTTGACAGATTAATTAGCAACACCCCTGTTCATACAGGAACATTGGTCATGACAGTCTCTTTATGGATAATGCTACTACACTGACATTGAACAAACTTGTGCTATGAATCCATGTTTGTTTTATTTTGTCCATGTCACATTCATCAAGCAATGTTTTATATCTTAAACTACCTTTAAAAGCCATTTTGCCAACATTTTGATTTTCGAACTAAATTGTTAAAGCTCAATTAGTATCCATTCAAACTCAATGAAATTTGAGGTAATTTTAGAGGTAACCCTACAGTAAGCACAAATAAGGAAGTTTAACAGTCATTAATTGTCGGATTTTAAAGAAAATTTCATTTTTACTATGAAGACAGCTAAATAATGAACAAATCTATGTTTAATTTGTTGGTATAGCATCATAATATCTATCCTCAAATTGTAATAGATGTATACCCTTATACTTTTGAAAAAGTTGTGATTGAAGTTCTGACTAGCAGCAATTAGAAATGTTTGTTGATTCCTTTGGATTCTCTATATTCTTAGCTTTATAATTTGTAGGGGGTATCTTCTAGTAAAAGTGTGCAAAAATGGCAAATAATACCCCACCTGGCCCCTTAAAAGTGGAATGGGATTGAGAGGCTTTTCCCTACATTATATTAATCAAGGACCATAATGTTAGGAGTCCCCTCCACGAATTGGGCCATTATTTTCACGGAACCTCTCAATCTCAAACTAGGACATGGGCACTGTTGTCATGATTTGAAAATAGCGTTATTTTTCAATGATGCGTGGAGTTATTTGGGGTAACTGATATCTTATTTGAAACATGTTAAAGTCTTATGCTTTTTAATCATAAACCGATTAAGTCCGGTTTCATTTCTTTACTCGCAATATAGAGAGAAAATCATGATAATTAAATATAAAAGAACTTGGAAGTGCGGAAGATAGCAATCATTACTTACTTATTGGACGCACAGAGATACAGCGTTCGTTCATTAAGATCATCTGTTTGGATAGCCAGTAATCTTTCAGATGGTTTGTCGATTAGCTCACGGGCTTTCGGTGGCATTTCTGCGTCAAGGGTACACCAAATTACGTGAAATTTTCCAATAGCTGCTAAATTTGATGACCGAGACGGGTATTGTATCAGTTCGACACGTCCTTCTGTCAGCACTAGACGCCAGAAGTATGGTTTGAGGGTATATCCCACCTGCAGGCAAAAAGAAATGGCGTTCCGGTTCAATTATTCAACGTCGTTCCAATCAATTTTTGTTTATATTGGGCCGATAAAGCGAATCAAGTCGCTATAGGAAAGTGTTCACATTGCACTTTAAAATAGGGACGTTACATTACTCAACTGTACAGAATGTCATTATGTAAAATAATGTCAAATAATGTATGTTAATTATAAACCTGTATTCGCATATCATGCTAACATGATGGAGAGCAAGATGGAGACCGTCCCTGGTAGCATCATACGTTGTATTTTATACAGGAGGACCGCTATTCATAATTCAAGGTACAGAGTTGGCTATTCATGAACCTGATAAAGGTATTAGTACCTCTGAGCACAAGGTTCGTTAGTCATAATTAGTGGGGCAGACTAGTCGATTGATCGTGCACTTCTGATAAAAAGCGCCAAATCTCGTGGACTAAACTATTTTATGCAAATGTTGATATCGCGGAAGTCCCTATGTCAGCAATGACAGCCATATTCCAAAATGACCGCCATTCTATATCAATGTTGGGAGATTATATCATGCTTAAAACTTAAGCAATGGGTGACTCTGAATAGGGTCCAAACACTCCATGCAAGAACATCTTCATCGTTGCAAAATAAAAGACATCCCTACATATGAGTGTGGAATCCAGACCAGGTAGTGGAGCTTGTGGTAAATGACAGCCCTCTCTGATGTTCCCCCGACGGTTTTATTTGTAAGGGATTATTCAAACGGTGACCTGGCATTCTAACCTAGCTTTGACGTAACAGCCTGTAAATAAGTTCAATCATAGGGAAAACTGCCCCAAAACATATGATATGAACATATGAATATGATATAAATGTAAAAGAGCGAATTACTTCAGGCTTCCCATGGAATCGAACCATGTAGAGACCTCCGGGTTGCTAGCTAGTTCAGTGTTCTCCCTACTGAGTAAGAAATGTATAGTCGAGCGAAAAATATAAATTAACTGTTTTAATTGTTTAAGTTTGTATTTAGTCGCACAAATTAGACATACAATATGCAAATTAGTGTCCGCCATTACAGAATATTGTTTTCAAAAAGGGTTATACTTGATAATCTGGGCCTGGAAGCCTGAAGGTGGTGCATTAAACGTGTCGATACAGATAAAATTGGAAAGATAGTCGGAAGTGTTGTAGAAAGTCATTGCAGGAAAAGTGTTATTTCATCCGCCAGAAGAAACATGTAGATGGACTCCAGAATGGCTCTGTGGATGAGTAAAGAGTTGGAGGTCAAAGAAGACAAAGAGACTGTTGAAGGAGGCCTTAGAAATCACCCCTGTATTCAGACTACTCTTCCAGGCATCACTTGACCATGGTGAATAACAGACGATTGGAGGAAGGTCGATGTTGCTCCCATCTTTTAAGGTGGTGAGAAGTGCAAGCCTGCAAACTACATACCTATCTTCCTCACGTCAATCACCTGCAAGATTATGGAACACATAGTTACGAGCAACATGATGTCACACCTTGAGGAGGCCATGATTTTTTTCGGATGCTCAACATGGATTTCGAAAGAAACGTTCATGTGAGACACAACTGATACTGGCAATTCAAGACCTAGCGAAGAGCCTTGATTCCAGAGCACAGAGTGATGTCATCCTCTTAGACATGTCAAAAACATTTGACAAGGTTCCCCATGCAAGACTCTTGTATAAACTGGATTTCTATGGAATTACCGGCGCGACTCATAACTGGTGGGAGAAGGATTGGCTAATGGAATTTAACCCAAATAAGAACATGAATTGGTGATGAAGTTGGTCGGCGGACTCTCCCCTAGCCTTTCAGCAATACGGACTTTTCGCAAACCTGAGAACGACGAGTAGTGGGGTGGTTAAGGGGTCCATGACTGCATTTTGGGGTACGATTGTTTTACTTGGCATGCATACTCCTTGGATCAAAAGAAGAAAATTCGTCAATAGAGACACTCTGTATCTATGCAAATTCGGCCTAATTTCCATAATTGATACAGAGTGTCTCTTTGGATAAATTTTCTTCTTTTGATCCAAGGAGTTTGTATGCCAAGTAAAACGATTGTACCCCAAACTGCAGTGAACACCCATATTTGTGGCCCCTACTAGAAGAAATGACGTCATTTAGGCGAGAAATTACGTCACTTACGTTCTCTCTCGTCGTCTGGCCAATCTGAGCACTAGTTCATGCCCGATTTCAGGTTCGTCGGACAATCCAGTGCACCGTCTTCAGAATTACGTAATCAGAGAAGTATCAACATGTATATGTGTGTGTGTGTGTGTTTTATACGTGTGTATGTGTATGTGTGGTGGATTATGTAACTGGTGTATGCGTGTGTGTTTGAATGTGTGCGTTTGTGGCTTTGTGTACGTGTGTGCGCATTTGTGCGTGTGTGTGTGTTTGTGAGTGTATATGTGTTTGTTTGTGTTTGTTGGAATGCGAGTGCCTGCGTGCGTGTGTGTATATGAGTATGTGTATACGGGTATGGGTTTTTGTTTGAGTGTGTGCGTGTGTTTGTGTTTGTTTGAGTGCTCGCGTGGATGAGTGTGCGTGCGTGTGTTTGTGTGTGTGTGTGGATGTGCGTGTGTGGGTGTTTGTGTGCATTTGTGAGTGTGCATTCATGTGTTTGTGTTTGTGTGGGTGTGTGTTGTGTATCTGTATGCGTATGTGTGGGAGTTTTATTAATGTTGTGTTTGTGTGTATACGCGTGTGTAAGGGTTTGTGTTTGTGTGTGCGCATGTGTGGGGTGTTTGTGTGCATTTGTGTTTGTTTGAGTGCGAGTGCGTGCGTGCGTGCGGGAGTGGATGTTTGTGCGTTTGAGTATGCATATGTGTAAGTGTGTGTGTGTGTTTGTGTGATTGAATGCGTGTATGTGTGTCTGTGTTGAAGTTTGAGTATTTAAGTGTTCGTTGCGCATGTGTATGTGTATGTGAGTGTTTGACATGAGTGTTGACTAAAAGCGAAGATGGTTGAAAGGCAGCGAACAGGTAGTAAACAGGACGGGTTGACTAGATCCAATAGACCGCTTCTGTGATGTATGCAAATAATATGCGTATAACGTACATACTTCCCGTTGACAAGATTAAGCTTAACAATAGTAACTAGGTCCGGCAAGCTATAAGTATGCCGGAGCTTGACGGACCTAGTTACTATTGTTAAGCTTGTTAACGGGGAGTATTACGTCATACGCAAATTATTTGCTTATACAGGGTGGCCCAGAAATAACGGAACGGGGTACTTTCCATTATAAAGAAACATACAGACTAGGTTCACTGGATAGATAATTTTTTTAAAAGAAATTTTTATATCAACAACAGTAATTTGGTCAAGTAGTTTTTGGTTTGGTATCTATCCAGTGAACCTATTATGTACGTTTCTTCACAATGGCAAATACCCCGTTCCGTTATTTCTGGGCCACCCTGAAACGGTCGTTTCAGAACGGGAAACTCGTTCTCGTCCACACTAGCGAAAAGTCCCTAATGTCTCGCTGCAGGAACGACTTAACGCGAGGGAGGAGACTATTCCCGAGTCGCGTTAGCGGCGATTCTGTGTGATAGTCGCGCTCTCCAGTCGTTCCTGCATATATAGTGTATACTATAACGCGCATTTAACTCAGCTCAGCTCATCTCTTCCCTGGTGTGTTGGAGTAAGGCATGGGTTATATCCCCGCTAATACAAACCATGGTTGTTGGCAATATGAGTTAGATCCTTTACTTCTTTTTTACCACCTTTACATGTAATTTTTATTGTACACATTAAGACTTTATTTGTGTCGTTTGTGTGTTTATATATTTGTGTATCATGTCTGTCAGTAACATATATCAAAGTGCAATCAGTAATCTTGACTTGAATACAATTTCATATTATTACCAGATAACTTAGATATACATTATTCTGTTGGAGAGAACTCTGTTTATTCACCCGATGAATTTATTAATAATATATGAATTGTCGTAGTATGTTAAGAAATATTGATGACATTCACTCATTGATATATACTTTATTGATACATGTTCTGCAATAGCAGTGACAGACAGAAACTTGGCTTCTAGATAATTCTACTTTGTGCAATATTCAAGGTTATAAGTTTGAGAGAACCAATTGGGAGAGTAGAAGAGGTGGTGGTGTACAACATGTCCCAACATTAATTACAACGGGACTTTCTGCAACGATAACTTTTAAATAGTAGATCAATCAGAATTATATTTCAGGGTATGAAACTATAACTTATTACCTACATCTTGCAGAAAACCCTATTCGATTTGCTTCAGTGGTCATGGAGAATGAGGATCTTTTGTCAATCATGTCATGTGTCCATTTTCGTTCATAACGCGTTAACACATTGGGTGATTTGAAGTATGGTGTTTAAGGCCTAAACACCATACTTGAAATGACTTGGTGTTAGGATGGTGTTAACAGATTTACCTCGAAGTTCGCCGTAATATAAACTTCCGTTTCCGGCAGGCGGTGTTTATTGTTATATGTGAATGTACTATCGCAGATGGTGTTGAGCTAGTGTTAGTGTTTAGTCAACACTAACCGTAGCCTTAACACCATACTTGAAACGAGTTGGTGTTAGAGGTTTGACCTCTATTTCCCAGCTAACACAAAATATTTTAAAAACATTTCCGTAAGGTCTCAAAGTTGTTAACTTCAAATGTTTTCTAACAAACAGTATAAAAACATTTAAGCAACATTATATTTTTAAAGTGAATGTTGTAATAATAAATATACAACATTAAGTAAAATGTTATTTTTGAAACATATTTACCATATTAAAACATAAATAATATATTCAGAGAAATAATGTTGTGAAAAATGTTTTATACAAATAAAATGCCACTCTTTTTAAAATGTTAAGACAACATTTTACAGGAAACAGAATATGACAAACATTTGTTAAATGTTGATTTTTCCTTTAAGAAAAACATTTTCTTCTAATATCGATAATAAAATGTTTTATAAATGCAAAAACAAAATATTGTAATAATATCTACTTAAGATGTCCTGAAAATATCAGCCTGATGTTTTGATAACATAATCTAAGATTTTGTTACAATATCTAAAAAATGTTTTAACATAAGGACTGAAATGTTTTCGATTTGTATTTGATTTATTGTTAAACAACATGTTCAATGAAATGTAAATATAACTGAATGTTTTTAAAATGCAAGAGCGAAACATTCTTAAATGTTTTTTTTAATGTCCTTAAAACATAAACTTGATGTAATAATAACATAATCTAAGTTTTTTGCTACAATATTCCAATAACGTTTCAACATTACAATTGAAATTTTTTAGATTTACATTTTATGACGTTTTAAAGATAATTTTACAAAATGTTTCATTTTATCACAAATTTAACATTAAAAATAGTTATATGTACTGAGAAAGAAAATGTTATGAATCATGTAGTGTAATAATCGCATGACATCATGCATCAATGTTTAAAAGACATTTTCTAGAAAATGTAAGTATGGTAAACATTTGTTAAATGTTTGCGTTTTTCTTAAATAAAAACATTTACTACTAATGTCAATAACTTGATGTTTTAAAAATGCTAGAGCGAAACATTTTATAATCGTATATTTAAAATGTCCTTAAGACATGAACCTGATGTTATAATCGCATAATCAACGATTTAGCTACAATATTCCAATAACGTTTCAACAACATTACGATTGAAATCTTTTAGTTTCAGATTGTATGACGTTTTAAAGATGATTTTACAAAATGTTTCATTTTATCAAAAATGTAACATTTTAAAGAGTTCTACATACTGAAATAGAAAACGTTATGAATCATGTTGTGTAATAATCGCATGCCATTCTGCATCAATGTTTAAAAGACATTTCATAGAAAATGTAAGTATGACAAACATTATTTAAATATTGACTTTTTTCTTAAATAAAAACATTTACTACTAATGTCAATACCTAAATGATTTTAAAATGCAAGAGCGAGACATTTATATATAAAAATCTATTTAAAATGTCCTTAAAGCATGGACTTGATATTATAATAACATAATCACAGATTTTGCTACACTATTCCAATAACGTGTCAACAACATTACGATTGAAATGTTTTTAGATTCACATTTTATGACGTTTTAAAGATGATTTTACAAAATGTTTCATTTTATCACAAATTTAAAATTAACTAGATTTTGAATTCGTCACTTTTGACGAATTAAGGTTATACATATCGATTTATTATGATAAAAGGATGATTCCAAAAATAACTACTCAATCATGATATCAATAATAATAGATTCCCCCCACCCCTGAAAAAAGAAAGAAAAAAAGAAGAAAAAAAAAGAAAAAATATTGCCTTGGATTCGAACCCACGATCCTTTGATCTTGTGTCACAAATTATACCACGAGACCAACATTAGATCTCTTAACGAAAATGGGAAATCGGGAAAGATACATCAGTGATTGCACACTGCATTTGTTATTGTAACAGTGAATTATTTGACCTTTGAACCTAATTTACATATCCTTAACGCCATTTTCATAATCCGATCTTATCTTATGAACATTTTCCTTTCATTATACCATACATGTGTGCTGAATTTCATGTCCGCGGCGTACGTGGTTATTGAGTATTCATGCTTGATTTATTTGACCTTTAACGGTAAATATGACAATGAAATATGCATTTTCGCGATTTGGTGTTAACTTATGAAATGATGGGCTTGAAAATCCCTGTCTACATGCGAAATCTCAAATTGATAGCATAATTCCTTCAACAGTTATATGTCGATAACATTTGTAACAGATTTGAACTCTTATTTCCAATCAAACAATTCATCAGGATCCATTGAACAAAACTAAATGGTGTGAATAGTTTGCGAATAGAGCAGAACATCAGCTACGATATATCAAAATTTGGGAGTACATTGATGGAGAATAAGTGAGATATGGTCAAAAGTACACTGTGATCGATTTCAACATTGATTGAAATTGAGTAAAATTCGCATTTTCAACTTTAACCGTCAATACGATGACTTTATAACATTTACTCGGCATAAATGAGGTATGAATTCGTATCTACAACTCATAATCTATCCGAATATTAAAAGAAAATTGGGTGTTTGTGGACTTTTTAAAAAGTAATGGCCGAATACAAAAAGGTTGTTTTTACCATGTTTTGCCATTTTTTGCCATTTTGCGTGCGCGCGTAATTTTGACTTTGACGCGCGAGTACTCCGTTATTATGAGTCAACAATGGCTCAAATTGATAGGGTACATTAAGGAATGTGTAAGGATTGCAAAACATGTGAAAAAACGACATTTTTCCTGTTCATTTGCCTTACGCGCGTAAATACGCGCGCGCCGACGCGCACGCGCGGAAATTTTTGAAACGCTTAAAATTGTCTGAAACATATAGTAAATTACTCGGGTTAGGGTTTTGAGCATTTAAAAAAAAAAAATGTAATTGACGGACGCGTACGCGCGCGTCTCCGAGTGTAATTGCATGCGCATGAGCTTAAAAGATGAACATTGACAGGATAAATATTGATGCGAAATTTGAATTGATATTGATATTTTATGACTGAGATATGATGATTATTAAAATTTGACAAAATGGCGTCCTGATGACGTCACAGTCATGTGACGTCACTGAAAAAGTGGGCAGTTCTAAGTTAGAACATGATCTATCATCATGTGAAGATTCATGATATTTGATTAATCTGATCTTGAGATAATCGACGAACAAAATTGGGAAGAATAAATAAGAAGGAAAATCTTGACGAAATCAATAGGTTATACATATGTATATGTATAACCTAAAAATAGTTATATATACTGAGAAAGAAAATATAATGAATCATGTTGTGTAATAATCGCATGACATCATGCATCAATGTTTAAAAGACATTTTCTAGAAAATGTAAGTATGACAAAACAATTTTAAATGTTGACTTTTTTCTTAAATAAAAACATTTACTACTAATGACATACCTTAATGTTTTTAAAATGCAAGAGCGAGACATTTGATAAAAGTATATTCAACATGTCCTTAAAACATAAACTTGAGGTTATAATGACATAATTAAAGTTTTTGCTACAATATTCCAATAACGTCTCAACAACATTACGAGTGAAATGTTTTAGATTTACATTAAGACATTTTAAAGATGATTTTACAAGATGTTAAATTTATCACAAATTCAACATTTAAAAAAGGTCTATATACTGAAATAGAAAAGGTTATGAATCATGTTGTGTAATACTCGCATGCTATTCTGCATCAATGTTTAAAAGACATTTTCTAGAAATGTAAGAATGACAAACATTTTTTCATTGTTGATTTTTTTTCTTAAAGGGGTAGTTTAGTTTTGGTAGAGAGGGCGCTGCACATCACAATTTGTTTGTGAGGTAATGAAAAACTGAGTGTCGAATTTAAGAAAACATGCAATTTTAATGCCAGAATAAACTTTATTTGGCCAAAATCGACCCAGAACCGGCTGAAATATCAATAAATATTTCTGATCTTATAATTATTTGGGGCCCAAATAATAAGATGATTTTTTCAAAAAAAAAAAAAAAATGCTTGCACTTTTACAAAAATTGTAAAAAGCGTTTTTTAAATAGCTGTTGATGATCTCTCTATTTAATCATTATTTCAATAAAACATCACATGCATAATTTTGTATGAAAAATTGTAGAAACCAATGCCTCTTAAGAAAGCGCTCTCTTGTGTTTTAATGGCTCTTTTTGAATGATAACGGGCTTTTTACTAAGTCGTTTGTAATTTTTTATACCTTTCGAGCATGGTGGAGTTAACCTATTATGTTGAAATGTTACTGTCCAGGTTTGGTTACTAAAGTTCAGCCTTACCAAAACTGTACTACCCCTTTAAATAAAAACATTTACTACTAATGTCAGTACCTTAATGTTTTTAAAATGCAAGAGCGAGACATTTTTCAAAAGTATACTTAAAATGTCTAATCAAAGATTTTGCTACACTATTCCAATAACGTTTCAACAACATTACGATTTAATTGTTCTAAATTCACATTTCATGTCGTTTTAAAAATGATTTTACAAAATGTTTCATTTTATCACAAATTTAACATTAAAAATAGTTCTATATACTGAGAAAGAAAATGTTATGAATCATGTTGTGTAATAATCGCATGACATCCTGCATCAATGTTTAAAAGACATTTCTAAAAAATGTAAGTATGACATACATTTTTTAAATGTAATTTTTTTCTTAAATACAAACATTTACTTCTAATGTCTATAACTTAATGTTTTTAAAACGCAAGAGCGAAACTTTTTTTTAAAGTCTTTTAAAATGTCTTTAAAACATAAACTTGATGTTACAATAACATAATTTAAGTTTTGGCTACAATATTCTAATAACGTTTCAACAACATTACAATTGACATGTTTTAGATTCACATTTTATGACGTTTTAGAGATGATTTTACAAAAATATTTCATTTTTTCACATGAATCATGTTGTGTAATAATCGCATGATATTCTGCATCAATGTTTAAAAGACATTTTGTAGAAAATGTAAGTTTGACAAACATTTTTAAAATAAAATCATTTACTACCAATGTCAATCACTAAATGTTTTATAAATGCTAAACGTGGAATATTGTTAAAAGGTCTTCTAGAGATGTCCTTAAAACATTAACTTTATGTTATGATCATCTAAGATTTCGTTACAATATCTCAGAAACGTTTGAAACGTTTTAGAATAAAATTTTATGACGTTTTAAAAATGATTTTTATAAAATGTTGCATTTCATTACAAATTGGGCATTAAGAATAGTTATATATACTAAAGAAGAAAATGGTATGAATCATATTGCTTTATAATCACATGACATTCTAAATCAATGTTTAAAATACATTTTCCAGAAAATGTAAGTATGACAAACATTTTTAAAATGGTAATTTTTTCATAAATAAAAGCATTAACTTCTAATGTCGGTATTGAAATGTTTAAAAAATACAAAAACACAATATTGTAATAATATAAACTTAAGATTTCCTTAAAACATCAACTTGATGTTTTGATAACATAATCTTATATTTGGTTACAATATCTCAAATATTTTTCAACACCATTAAGGTATGATAAGGTAATGTAAGATTGCTCACCAAATCTTAAATCGAATTTGATTATGTTTTTGAAATATGTTTAAGACTATTTTATTTCATTGCAAGATCAACATTAAGAGTAATCATAAATATAAATCATGTTGTAAACAAATCACCGAACATTCACAATCAATGTTTCAAAAACATTTTCCCGGAAATGAAAACTCTACATTCGATCATACATGGTTCAGGAGCTGCTGAAATATCAATACATTTATCCATTCGGAAAACACGTGGGGCCCAAGGTGTATTTGATAATAAAAAATAAAGAAAATGCTTACACTTTTTCAACTATTTTCACACGAGATTTGTAATTAGTTATTGAGTATCTCTCTATCTTATAATAATTTAAACAACACATCACATGCACCATATTTTATTTTAAATGGTTGAAACCAATGAGATTTTCGAAATTTAACTCCACCATGCTCGATAAGTATACAAAATTACAAACCACTAAGTAAAAAGCCTGTTATCATCCTAAAGAGCCATTAGAACTCCAGAGGGCGCTTTCCTAAACACATTGGTTGAAACCATTTGTAATACAAATTGTGCATGTATCGTTTGTAAGAATAATGATTAGATAGAGACAGGGCCCTGGGAACGTATTTTTCACCGGGGGTGCTGAGATATATATACGTATATACAGGCCCGTCGGAAGGAATTTTAAAGTGGTACGTATACGGTCAACGGATTGGGGGCGTGGCACAACTGCGAGGGAGCGGAGCACCGCAGAGGGGGGGGGGGGGGGGTGGGAAGGGGGTGTCCCCCCTCCCCACGCTAGGGAGCTTTTGCAAATTTGGACTCGAAATAACGTAATCTGGTGCATACCTTGGAAGGAAATTTGATAATACTTAATTAAAGAAATCATTACCATCTCCCCTCATGATAAGACCGCTATATATTATAAAACCAAAAACAAACTTACACACACAGACAGACACCATAAATACACTTACATCGTCCGCCTGTCGTCCGTGCATGTCTATAGATATTTGGGGGAGGGGGTGTGCCCCCTCCCACGTGGAGACATTTTTGAAATTGGTGTTTGCAGTTCTAAACAAAAGTGGGGATTGTTTGTCTTGTACAGGCCACCCCCGCATCAAAAAGTGGACAATCAGATAATTGTCGGACGGCGTGTGCGGCTGAGACCTCCGAACCCATAGGATTTCGAACTTTAAATATTTCATTTTTAGCTGTAATATAAAACAATGGCCAATCATTATGCAGTTTTGGATAACATTCTTCATTAGTAAACTGTACCATACTACAGGGGCGGCGCTAGGGTATTTTCTTAGGGAGGGCGAAAGTTTATACTTTGAGGGCGCGAAGCCACCTAGCGGGGGGAGGGTTTGCAGGAGCGGATCTAGGTTTTTGCTAAGAGGGGGTCGTCCACTAGCCGCGAAGCGGCGATTTTTTTGTTGCTATTTTGAACCCCCGTAAGCGATTTTTTCACCTTTTTTTCACTTTCGTCCACGATCTTTCTTGAAAAAGTCACCCTTCCCAGCGGCACATCCCCGTATACCCAATATATACTTGAGTATTTAGCTTTAGCAAAGTTCAATAGACGGAGACCACCATGATCTTATAAATACGTTTCAGTTGTTTCTACTTGTATTTAAGTAGCTTAGTAGTTTGTATGCTACATAATATTGGCATCACTCATGACTTGTGATAATGAATCAATCAACCAGTAAATCACAAATTCTTTTGAATCAATCATTGAGAAATGGTTTAACACTTACGATTGTGAGACGAATTCACTCTGGTCACAAAACTTCATAGTGCAAAACGCTGACCATGGGCGATATAGACCAGCAATCTGGTTTCCATTGTCAACACAAACAAAATTGCAATCATCACTGTACACAAAGTTTGGCATATTGCAAGCTTTGCACGGCACGCACACAAATGAGCTGACTAGCCATCCGGGAAAGTTCAAAGTCCCACCAGACCCATGTACTATCAGCTGGTTTCCACGCACCGCGCCGGTATCGAGTGTCGCGAGTATTATTGGGTCGTGTGCCAGGGAAACATGTTATAGGATTTTGTGAAAGAAAGTTTTACATTTTTTTTTTTAAAAGCGTCATTTGTGGCTGTCGGCTGTGTGACAATTTCGTAAACGAAGCATAATGATATACATTATAACATACAAACAAATTTGCAGGGGGTGCTGCTCACCCCCTGAAAAATCACCCCCAGCACCCCCGCTTCCCAGGGCCATGGATAGAGAGACCATCAACTTTGGGGTCCCACGATAATTGCAATTATGGATATTGCTGCTGTCTTTTAAACCATGTTGATAAAAAAGTTATTCTGTCATTTAAAATGTGCTCTTAAAAAATTCGACACTCAGTTTCTCATTCCCTTACAAAAATGCTGCAGCGCCCGGTACTTAAGAACTACTGTAAGCAAAAAAAAATTTGACAAATATTCTAGCGGAATCATTTTATAATGACTCTGAATTTAGATAATAAAGTATTGTCAAGACGATTTTTTAAAGAAAATCGTTTGTTGTATAACCTGGTTTGACATGAAACGAGTTATTAATAATTTTGACACATTGATTCTTCCCACCCCTCCCTTGTTACAGTACCCAATCAGGTTACTATATCAACCCATTATTTCAATGTTATGTTATATTCTACACACTTAAAACTAGGCGTGCACTTGGCGTGTACGATCCTCCCCCTCAACCCCTTCCGCGCCCGCGTACTCCTGTAAAGGTGCATGTCCCGCATACGTCAACATTTTCTCTTCTGAGCGTGCACAATGTATGGGGTGGAAATGTGCACCCTACGTGTAGTCGTAGTCGGAGCAGATAGGTTTATATTTTTCGTATCTTCCTCCTAATTTTGAACAAATTACAATGATAATAGGCACATTATTAAATGCTAAGATGAATTTGAATGTTGGGTGTTGATATATTTTTGAAATAAATTATATATGTTGTATTTCATATAATGCCAGATTGATTATTCCCATATTGTTTCCTTGAACAAAGATTAGACTGATGTTATCAGATCAGATTTTATTTTGTATTAAATTCCGAAATCAAGGCTCATCAAAGAGCACTGATTGACTATGTAATTAGAACAAATAGATTTCGATTGATTGACTGAAACTAACTTTGTATGAAGAGAAATTAATTATGCACATGCACCTTGAAAGCCCAATCTGTTTACTTACCTCCTGTACACACTAGGGGTGCACGATCTTGTCTCATATTTTGCACGCCTTAAGGTGCACATGTGCACCCCTTAACAGGGGTGTACATGAGCATCATTGAAAAGGTGCATATGAACACCCCAAGGGTGCCCATGAATTATGGCAAAAGAAAAAAAAAGAAGAGGCATAAGAGAGAATTCGAACCCATTACCCCTAATTTTGAAGTCCTCAGCGTGACCAATAGGCTACATATACTGCTGATGGTTAGAATGGTCTTATCTTAAACATATCCCTCAAATCTTATCCAAACCCTAATCGTAGTTATGAATATGCATGAGTAACCCTTGACGTACATCACTGCTTATGAATAAATCATTAGGATAATACTATATGGTTTGGGAATCACAAATTCGCAACCCGCTCAGCAACACGTAGTGGCGCGGCCGCCCAATTGTATGTTTCTCAAGCCAAGGAGCTATTTTGTATAGCAACTGTGGCTCAAGCCTTGATCATTTTTTTACTTTTTTTAATTTTTGTTATGCCTTGAAAATTCGTCAAAAATTATTATTTATATTATGTTTAAAAAGGAAAATAAACAGGCATAATAGATGCCACAAAAACCAAACAACAACAACAACAACAACATTTCCACCCCATATATTGTGCACGCTCAGAGGAGAAAATGTTGACGTATGCGGGACAGGTACCTTTACAGGAGTACGCGGGCACGGAAGGGGTTCAGGGGGAGGATCGTACACGCCATATGCACGCCTAGTTTTTAGTGTGTACTGTATTATTTAGTTATTATTTGGAATTAAATACTTGTTATATTATACGTTGGTATTTCGGTTATGAGAAAAAGAAGAAAAAAAAATATGGCATTGACGGTGTATACAGTTGGCAGCATCGCGCATCGAGTATACCGTGCACGTGTGCACGCTTCCTTTAGTTGGACGCCGGTTTGTGTTCACGCTGGAAATCGCGGACTCCTGAGAGCAATATTTCAATTTCTACGTTCACTAGGGAATGAAAAATGAAAATCGCTTCACTTTCGTATAACTACATCCTATTACAGCCTTTCATTGCCCATGTATTTTGCATCACTATAAACGTAAACGCCATAAGCTAGATCACAGTCGACAATGGGCGGGTTTAAGTACATGACGTCACTGTTGTCATTGATGAATATGCATGAAGTGTTAGGAACGATGTCGCGAATCTGTGGTTCGAATCGTATTTTTTGGCAGAAAATTCACTATATTACACATTTTATGTTAATTGATTATACTGAATATGCATTATATGGAAAAATAATAACCTTATCCGTCTGTAGAGTGTGATTATTTTTTTTTCATTGTCGACAGATTTTTTTAGATATTTAGCAAATTAGGGCCCGCTTTGGCGTGTGTCGGTAACCAAGATTTGTTGTTTATCTAAAAGGAGTATGCCGTTGGGAAAATCTGTTATCGGTATCGCTTCTCGGCCTTTGGGAAATGTTTACTCCAGGGGTGGACATGTGCACCTTTTAGGAACAAAATCTGCTCCTTAATGGGTGCAAGTTTGCACCTCCAAGGGTCGAAATGTTTACTCCAGGGGTGGACATGGGCACCTTTTAGGAACCAAATCTGCTCATTAATGGGTGCAAGTTTGCACCTCGAAGGGTGGAAATGTTTTCTCCAGGGGTGGACATGTGCACCTTTTAGGAACCAAATCTGCTCCTTAAAGGGTGCAAGTTTGCACCTCGAAGGGTGGAAATGTGCACTCCAGGGGTGACATGTACACCTTTTAGGAACCAAATCTGCTCCTTAGTGGGTGCAAGTTTGCACCTCGAAGGGTTGAAATGTTTACTCCAGGGGTGGACATGTGCACCTTTATGGATGCAAGTTTGCACCTCGAATGGTGGAAATGTTTACTCCAGGGGTGGACATATGCACCTTTTTCAAGGGTGCTCATGTACACCCCTGTTAAGGGGTGCACATGTGCACCTTTAGGCGTGCAAAATATGAGACAAGATCGTGCACCCTATAAGGTAGACATGGGCACTCTTGGGGTGTTCATATGCAGCTTTTCAAGGGTGCTCATGTACATCCCTGTTAAGGGGTACACATGTGCACCTTTAGGCGTGCAAAATATGGGACAAGATCGTGCATCCCTAGGGGTGCACAATTGCACTCCCATTTTTTAATGTGTATATTTCGTGCGCTCATATGCTTTCCTTCTCTTCGCAGGAAGATGTCATATTTGTTTTGATTTTGCTAATCTTGCTAGCGGTTACTAATTCTCTCTTTCTTCCCCCTCTCTCTTACTGTTCCTTATCCATTCCTCTCTCTTGTTTGTTTTACTTTATTTCCTTATGTGATAGTGTTCTCTTCTCGTGCTTCGCATGCACCATTTCCCCCGCCTCATTATTGTCTCTGTTGTAATTAAAGAGGTAGTTCAGTTTTGGCATACAGGGCGCAACACGGAATAATCTTTTTGTGAGGTAATGAAAAACTAAGTGTCAACATTTTAAAAATCAAGTAAAAAACCTATTATCGTTCAAAAAGAGCCATTCAAACTTAAGAGGGCGCTCTCTAAACACTCATCGGTTTTAACCATTTAAAATGAAATATTGTGCATGTTATGTTTTGTTCAATTAGTGACTAGGTAGAAAGATGATCAACAACTATTATTACAGTTATTATTAAATTATTACAAATGGTTATGTCAATGGATGTTTAAGCCATTTCTGAACCGATTTTGATCAAATAAAGTTTATTATGTCATTAGAATTTCATGCTCTTTCGAGTTAGACACTCAGTTTTTCATTATCTCGCAAAAAATAATCATTGTATGTAGCGCTCTCCTTACCAAAACTCAACCACCTCTTAAAAAACAAAACATCACCTGCATATTTTGGTATTAAAAATGGTTAAAACCAACGTTTTTTTTTCCACAAAGCTCACTTTTGAGTTTTAACGACTCTTTCGAATTATAACAGCCTTTTAACTGAATTGGTTGTAATTTTTATATTGTTCGAGCATTGTGGAGTGATAACTATTAGTTTCTATACAATGTAGTATGATGCAGGTTTTGGTTAGTAATATTGAGCTTGACGACCTGTACTAATTTATTAATACAACTGATTACCAATAATATGTTAAGAGTGTCTGTAGTGATACAAAAGTTTAAACGCAAACAGACATAATAGCACTTACATGGAAAGAGATGCAAAGGAGGCAATAATCGTTCATACGAGACAGTTTATGTGTGAAAGGCGATTAATATTTATAATTCTTTTACATGGTTACATAAGAAATGATTTATAAACATATTTATTCCTCATATTTCATAATGATTACAAATATTTGTGACAAAACATCAGTAAAATATTTGCCAGAGGTTTTTGAATATTCATGAGCTAATTTGTGCTTTTGCAATAGGAGAATATAATATGTTCATTATCCCGTATCTTTGTAAAATAATTATCAAAATGTATGTTTTTATTTAAATTAGTGTAATTAATCATCAGTGGACTCGTGTGAACCACTTTTGGATGAAGAAAACGACCTTCCTAATAGCTAAACGAGATCAAATGACATTCAAACTTTTAAACATATTATACAGCATTATTGAGTGAATGAGTGTGTGTGTTCAGTGTGGTTGTTCTTTTCACCTTTCTTCCTCTCAATCATGGCTATGTATTGACTGTATGTCTCAAACGTTTCCATTTAATTATGTCACTGACAATAATGAATTTAAGCTGACTATGTATGATTATTTTCATTTTGATCAACATGTTGATATATACTCCGCAAAAAAAGAAACTGGACACTTACGAGACCAAATATTTCGTATTCATTAACGATAAAATATATGATATTGTATATCAAATTAAAGATAGAATTACCCTCTTCAATATTCGCATGACATCCAGATGAAATCATTCATGCATGACTTATCACGGTCAATTAACCACACCAAGGTCTGTTTTCAAAAATAGCAAAAATGGAACATCCACTCAACCATATAAATGTTGATAAGCATAATCTAAAACGCTATATTCATGAGATGGCATAATTTGTCATTACAAATGTGACCTTTTCTATCTTCATCTCAATAAAGAGTATAAATGAAGACAAATTGTGAGCGTTATAGGTGTTATTTTCATCCAAAAGTAACAAAATGGGGAATTCCATGGCAAAGCTTTATTAGTCAAAACCACAGTTTGTGCCCTTATTTCAGCATGAAAATGGTATAAATTCTTCTCAAGAATTATACCGTAGTCCAAATTTGTATTTCCAGAGTTTGTTCATTACAATAAAGTTGAATAATGTCATAATTTACTTGCCCCGCTCATCTTGTTTTAAGTGAAACGCTTACTATCATTTCAGTCGAATGGTGTGGTCCTCCATTGTTTTGCTATTTTTGAAAACAGACCTTGCTAGTATTAATTGACCATGGCATTTCATGCATGAACGATTACACCTTTAAGTTATACCCTGCATGTAGAGGACTAAATTCCCTTTAATTTGATATATGATCATGTACACTTTATCGTACATTAATATGAAATATTTCAACTTATACAAGTGTCCAGTTTCTTTTTTTGCGGAGTAATTACTTTTACATTTAAATGTAAGAAGTTTGAAGAAATTTTTTGATGAGTTGCAGGTTTTATTGTCTTCGTTAGATTATGATTTTAGTGCAATTGCTATAACTGAAACCTGGTTTAATTCTTCCACAAATTGTGACATGTACAGCATTGATAATTATTGTTTATTGCATAAATGTAGACCGATTAGAATTGGTGGCGGAGTTGCTTTGTATATTAAGAATAATTTGGATGTTAAAATTCGTGATGATTTAACTTGTTCTTTTGATAATTATGAAATGATATTTGTGGAAGTAATGCAAAAAACCAAAAATGTGATAATAGGATGTATTTACCGACCACCTGACACTAATATTACTTGCTTTAATAAAAAAATGCAAGATATTTTACAAATATTGGAAAGTGAAAATAAAAACATCTGCATCATGGGCGATTTTAATATAAATATTTTGAATTATGGGGTACATAATAAAACAAACGATTTTTTAGATTTGATGTTTTCTTTTAACATGTATCCATTGATCACTAAACCCACCCGAATTACAGAAAACACGGCCTCATTAATTGATAATATTTACAAATATGATTGAATACCAAAAATACACTGGAATTATTTATAGTGATGTCTCCGATCACTTTCCCATATTTAGTATATTTAAAATGTGTCATTTTATAATATACCTGGTAAAAAAAACAAGTAAGAACTCGATTGATTAATGATTCAAGAATAACAATGTTTAAAGAAAAAATAATCAATGTCTATTGGACAGATGTGTATAAATGTAAACATGCAAATAATTGTTATGAATTGTTTCTAGAGAAGTTTTATTTGATATATGATGAATGTTTTCCTTTTCGATCGTGTAACCAGAAATATAAAAATGGATTTCAGAAACCTTGGATTACCCAAGGCATCCTTAATTCAGTCAAACGTAAACATAGATTATATGAAATAAGTATTAAAATACATAGTGTGAATCATAAGAGAAAATATGTCAATTATAAGAATAAATTAACAAGTGTTATACGTATGTCTAAAAGGAAATATTATGACAATTTATTTAATAAGATTCAAGGAGATTTGAAGAAGACTTGGAGACAAATTAATATGATATTAAAATAAGAAAGTAAGTGGTTTTCCTCAAAATATGTTCTATGAAAATATTAGGTTAAACTCAAGACAAGAAATTGCTCAACAATTTAATTCATTTTTTGTTAATATTGGTGATAAATTTGCAAACCTGATTCATCCATCAACACATTCTTTTTATGAATATCTCCCTCACAATAACCCATATACTTTTTATATGCAGCCAATATCCAATCAAGAAATTATTGAAGCATCATCTATTTTAAAATCAAACAAAGCATGTGGTCCTGACGGTATTTCGCCCAAGGTTGTTACAAATTGTATTTTATGTATTGCTGAACCGTTATCTAATATTTTTAATAAGTCGCTATTAAGTGGTATTGTACCCGACAATTTGAAAATTGCCAAAATTGTACCTATATATAAGAAAAATGATAAGGAAAATATTTAAAATTATAGACCTATTGCTTTGATTTCGATTTTTGCAAAGTTATTAGAAAAAAAAATGCATACAAGATTATATAAATTTTTGTTGAAATACAGAGTGTTTACAAAAAAGCGGAACCTAACTTCCACCAGCAATATCTTATGTAGTGAACATAGTTATTGTTTATTGCCATATATCATCGCAAAGATAATGTATTACTCTTTCATATGATACCATATTGTAAAAATTGAGCTTGTAGTTATCGAATTGCAAGCATTTTAAACGAGCAATGTTACAATTGCTTTGCGCACAAGATTTAGATCTATTCATCAACACGGTATGATGGTCATTCATTGAAACCTCTCCTTGTGTTCGTTTGTCTTGTAATCCTTTTGTTCCGTAAATAAATGAACATGGAGATACTTTTTAAATCAGTTGCCTGACCATGCAACTAACCACTGAACACGAGCACAAACCTATGCGGACAGACATGGGGGTCATGTGGAAGGACATTGGGGATGATTATGGACCATGAACTCTTCTCAAAGTTGAATAAAATGTAAAACTATGAATCAAGAAACATCATGAAATGTTACTCGACTTTGGCTACTGTTTCATTCTTTACATTGCATTTAACAATTACTTTCTACTCTTGTGCGCAAAGTACTTTTTACATAACCCTTTTTAAATAGGTTTTATTCAATCATGCATGACGTTATCACAACATATTTGGTATCAAACGAAAGAGTATGAATTAACCTTTGATATGACATATTGCAATAAATATAATTATGTTTATTAAATAAAATATTGCGGGTGGAAGTTGGGTTCCGCTTTTTTATAAACACCCTGTATGAATGTTTAATTTCAGAGCAATTTGGTTTTCGTAAAAATCATAGTACTTCCATGAGTATATTACATTTTACTGATTATGTACTGCGTGAAATTGATGAAGGAACATTTTTTTTGTGGAGTTTTTATGGATCTTTCCAAAGCATTTGACACCATCGATCACGATATTATTTTACAAAAGTTACATTGCTATGGCATACGTGGTTTATCCCTGCAATGGTTTGAAAATTATTTATCCAATAGAAAACAATATGTGGTGGTCGATGGTGTCGAATCCAATAAGATGGAAGTAAAAATTGGTATACCACAAGGCTCAATCCTTGGACCCCTCTTGTTTTTATTGTATGTAAATGATATAGTTCACTCATCTAAATTGTTCAAGTTTCATTATTTGCTGATGATACAGTTGTTGCCTTTTCTCACCCTAATGTATCTCATATGATTTCAGTTGTTAATGATGAATTAATCAAATTAAATGATTGGTATAAATGCAATAAGTTACTTTTAAATTATGATAAAACTAAATATATTATTTTTCATTCTAGAGGTAAAAAGGCTCCATGTAATAATAGCCCGATTAAAATTGAAAATAATGCAATTGAAAGAAAAACAACTGTTAATTTTTTAGGAATAATTATTGAAGAGATGCTCGATTGGAAACTTTATATTGATCATGTATGTTCTAAATTGTCAAGAAGTATTGGTGTCCTATCTAAACTTAAGAATTTCTTGCCCAAACATATTTTGTGTAACATATATTATACGATTGTTTTTCCTCATTTGAACTATTGCAATATGATTGGGGTAATACATAGAAATCAAAATTGCTTAAACTTAATATATTGCAGAAACGAGCTCTCCGATTAATTACAGACAGTGATTTTGTTTGCCCAAGCACACCTCTCTTTGTTAAATTAAAAATTATCCCTATTTTTGAGTTGATAAAATTGAATACTTTGATCTTTATGCTTAAATTTCACAAAGGAATTGTTCCCCCACTATTTGATGACATGTTCCAAAAGAATGCATTAGTTCATACGTATCCCATGCGTCAAAGTCAATTGTTACACACACCTTTCTCTCGGTCAACAGTAGTCTCTCAGTCTTTACGATTCATTGGAGTCAATCAATGGAATTCTTTGAACGATGATCTACGATCTAGTTCTACACTTACACGATTTAAATCTATCTATAAGCGTTCTGTATTTCAAAGACTTGGATTCATGGTTGAGTAAAATCTCTCTCTCTCTCTTTCTTCCCTGTCCCTTTATCTTGTGTATCCCTTGTTCTTTCTCTTTATTCTTTCTGTACGCATGATCTGTAAAGTATAAGTGGGCGGGTGTGTGTGTTGATATGTGAGTGCACGATGTGTGTAATAGCAAGATGCTGTACTCTTGTATATATATTGTTATTTCTTGTTTATGACTCTATGACTTTGTTAGTATTTTTTATTTTGTTGTGTAGGGCACCGATTATAAGCATCTACTGCTTCTCAGGGGTCCTAACCATTAATTTGTTTTGATATTTTGTATATCGATTACTTTCCACTGACTTGTATATTTTTGTTGTTTTTATAATGGTTGAATAAATGAAATAAAATAACATTTAATAATGCAATATCGTAATACCGTCTGTGTTTATTATAAAGTTTATAATCACTAACCATTGAAAAACATACATCGTGTTTCACTCTGTATAATTATAAGCTAAGCATGAATAAGGAAAGATGGATAGGAATGATAGGTGTAGGTTTAGGCATAGTTGGTATAGTTCGTAGGTTATTATTGTATGTTAGGATTAGGATAGGACTAGGCAGTGCGATTAGAATACTATTTGGCAATTGCAAATTGCGAATTAAAGATTCAAAAAGCTTTTTTTGAGACCACACGTTTTAACATTTAAAAAACAATTTAGAATTAACATCATTATCACATTTTATATAATGTATAAGAAATGTTTTTTTTGTTAATTTTTTGGAAAATCAAATTAACATCTTATCTACATTAATGAAACATTCTGCAAAACATGTTATTAAGCCATCGTGAGCTTTTTTTGAGACTACACGTTTTAACATTAATAAAACAATTTAGCATTAACATTATTATCACATTTTTCTATCATGTTTTATAAATGTTTTTGTTTGTATTTTTTTGAAAATCTAATTAACATCTTCTCTACATCAATTAAACATTTTGCATGAAATGTCATTAAAGGGATCTAGTAACTTTGTTGACATGTGCAAAAAGTGATCAATGGTTGATGCAATGTATATTGTGGTTATCTCATATGTCCACAGGGTATTGTGTAAAAATTTCAAGTCAAATGGACATTGCATGGCCAAGTAATGAGCGAAAATGCAAAGTGATATTCAATAACTCACTGCACTCACTTTGTACACAGAAGAAAAACTCGCCCGGAGTTTTTCTTATCTGAATACTTTGATCGTACATATCTTTGTAACGAAAGGGAAATTTGAAAAAACGAAACCTGTCCCATGATTTTATTGTTAATACGAATACAACAAGGTATGAAGGAACCGCTAGAATGAAAAATTTATTTTGAGGATTTGGACAATGTTACTAAGTCCCTTTAAGCTATTGTGAGCTTTTTTTGAGACCACACGTTTTAACATTAAAAAAACAATTTAATATTAACGTCATTATTATATTTTTCTATCATGTTTTAGAAATATTTTTTTTTCACTGTTTTAAGAATCAAATTAACATCTTTCTTACATTGATAAAACATTTTTGGAAAAATGTCATTAAGCCATTGTGAGCTTTTTTTTTTGATCCCACACGTTTTAACATCTATATAACATTTTCTGAAACATTACGAGGACGTGATCAAAACAGGTTTACAACATTTATATAATGTTTTTGTGTTAGCTGGGTTGTTGACGTATTTCCGGCAGTGTCACGCGGTAGCTGGTGTTTAGCGTCGTCTGCTGTGTTAGTACGGACTTTTCGATTTGTACGTTCACTAGTGGACTGGTACAGTGACGTCATTTTTTGAAGCAGTGCGCATGCGCATCTACGTGCCCGTCGTTCGTACCGGATATAGAATACGTGTACACCCCTGTTTTGCCGTCGGTCTAGATCTGTGACGACAATCACTATTTGGCTACTAAAAACAACGTCATATATAGCTGTATATTTCTTGTTTCTCTGCTGTGGTCTCTGTAAACAGGTTAACTGAACTATATGATTTAAATGAACTTGTCTATAAAGGTTACCTGTTTATAGCGTCCACTCTTCTTGTCTGCATTGGGTGGTCACTATACACAGGTTTTACTATATCTCATTTTAATTCTATGGAGTCTGTCAATAATAAGTCACCTGATTATAGCGCCCACTTCCATGCATTGTTTCATTTGGATGGTCACTATAAACAGGTTTGACAGTACACTGTGTTATGAAATTTGTCTATAAAGGTCACCTGTTTATAGCGACCACATGTCTTGTTGCACTTGGGTGGTCACCATACAAAGTTTACTGTTTATGATTTTATGGAACAGGTCTATAAAGGGCACCTGTTTATTGCGGCAAATGTTCTTATTTTCCTTTGGTGGTCGTTATACACAGGTTTGACTGTAAACAATGTGTTGGCACCTGTCTATAAAGGTCACTTGCAATTAATTGTCAATTGTATTGTTTCCATTGAGTGGTCACTATACAGAGGTTTGTCTTAATAAGATTTTATAGAACCTGTCTATAAAGGTCACCTGTTTAGAGCGGCCATTTTTTTTCATTCCATCTGGTGGTCATTACACACAGGTTTGACTGTAAACGATATTTCGAAACCTGTCTACAAAGGTCACCTGATAATAGCGGCCAGTTTTCTTGTTTTCCTTTGGTGGTCTTTCTACACACGTTTGACTGTAAACGACTTTTCGAAACATGTATTTAAAGGTCACCTGATCATAGCGGCCAATTTTCTTGTTTTCCATTGGTGGTCATACACAGGTTTGACTGTAAACAATATTTCGGAACCTGTCTATAAAGGTCACCTGATAATAGCTGCCAATTTTCTTGTTTTCATTTGGTGGTCTTTACACACAGGTTTGACTGTAAACGGTATTTTTGAACTGTCTGCAATGGACACCAGTTTATAGCTGCCAATTATTCATATCCCTTTGGTGGTCATTATACACAGGTTTGACTGTATGTTGGCACCTGTCTATAAAGGTCACTTGCAATCAAGTGTCAATTGTATTGTTTCAATTGAGTGGTCACTATACAGAGGTTTGTCTTAATAAGATTTTATAGAACCTGTCTATAAAGGTCACCTGTTAAGAGCGGCCATTTTTCTTCTTTCAATCTGATGGTCACTATACACAGGTTTGACTGTATTGGATATCAAAACCCTTTTTTTACAAAACTAATCTTTTATTCTCTGCAAACTTCGCACGAGCAATGCATGGCGTAACTATCCCGAGACTTGAACGCGCGTCGTCGTATGAAATCGAAAAGGTAAATAGCAACAGTCAACGTGCCTAGTCAACTCAATGTGGTACTTCACTGGGACGACAGGTTAACGGTCCTCGTATCAGCGATCGAAAACTCCCTATTGTTAACATGTTACATGCAAAACTCCATTGACATAACACTAACCCCTAAGGGATCGAAATGAAAATCATTTCAAGTTCAGTGTTGGTGTTAGCGCTACTGTTACAAGGCGGATTTGACAGTGGACTTATTCGAGCATTAATATCACAATTCTTAACTTAAATTGTTGTGTTTTCGTTTGTCTAAACACTTTAATAAGTTCAGGGCAGTAACAACATAGCCTCATCTTGTCAGTACTACATTAGGAACTTGATACATCATTAAAACTTTGCAGGTTAATCGTCATGATATAGGGTCTGAAAATAAGAAAAATCCTAATAAGACAATTTTATTTTATAGGTTCCGTGTTGCCCTTCTTGCTTCCAGTGTGGGATGACCCCTTCAGATGCTTCACTTATTTGTTTGACATTTTATTTATGTTTTGACTTCACGTGTATTTATTTGTTCACGATTTGTTTTATTTATTTAATACTTTCTATTTTGTATACAGTTTGCATTGAGTCAAGAATATTATAACTGAGCACCTAATAAGAATTACACAACTCGTATACCCTATTACATAAACATGCTAACTATAGCTTAACAATAAATGTAACCTTAGTTGCAAAGAATGGTCTATGAATTATGAGGAACTAATTTTTGCCAAGGTATAAAACTTACCATTATAGACTTCTCAGCCCAACGCCTAGCTTAACCATGTTAACCGCTCTTCTATGAAAAGGATATTCTTCTTCGCTGGGTCACAATCATGTAAATATGAATAATGTTGTATTCTTCAAAGATTGACTATTTTGGCATCGATAATGTTGTAATATTTAACAGGTCTCCACACGAACATTTGTCTAAATCATACATTTGCGAATTTTACTTGCCCAGACAGAAAATTACTTACCCTAAAATATGTGAAATAACATAAAACATAATTGTGATATGTAGCTTCATCTGCGTATCAAATATTTTGCAAATATTTTGCTCGATTCTAGATGAGATATGCTTTATCTCCCAGTTGAACAGAAAATATTAGTTGCCCAATCGGGCTACCAAACTAGACCATTTGTGAAAGTCCGACATCATTGCTTGATTGTCCCGGTTATTGAGTGAGCAAGTGCCTGGATCGAGCCCTATGTAAAATACCATGCAGGGCTGGTTATTTTCTGGAATTCTTGCAAAATTGGTACTTACTTTTTAGACGTCTAATTTGTAAACTAAAAAGCCTGAAAATGACTCCTAGCTCAGGCTTAGTTTCCATTAAATCATTTAATCTAATGATGAGAATGAGACAGATTATCCTGTGTCCATCGTTTATATTTCAAACATCGTGATTCAGAGTGCTTACCTGCCCTGGTACCACCCTTCGCTGCCACCCCCCCCCCCCCCCCCCCCCCCCTCCCCCCTCAATCTAATGATGAGAATGAGACAGATCATAATCCTTTGTCCATCGTCTTTATATTTCAAGCATCGTGATTCAGAATGCTTACCTGCACTGGCACCACCCTTCGCTGCCACCCCCCCCCCCCCCCCCCCCCCCCCCTCACCGCGTAGCATGACCCTAATCCGCAATTTGTATTTTACGGGGACTTTTTTTTTGTATTCATTTTTATCTTATCATAATTATTTGTTAATTGTTATTGATATAATTTGTTAGCATACAATGGTATTTTTATTCAGTCAACAATTTAAGTTAGCAATCGGGCGCCTAACCCGCTCGGCCACAGATCATAACCTGACTTTCGCGAAAAATCTCAAGTACATATCCTATTGTTATCTTGTTCGAATATGGTACAGGACGGCCACTGTGATTTACGCCCAAATCGTCGGGTACAGAAACCGCTAGCAGAACGCTCTGCGCACAGATACTGCGGTAGTCTTTCGATTTTGGTAAGAAAGTCGCGCACGTTTCTTGCAAGTTTATTTTTGAATTACACTAATGATAGGGAATAATCGATCAAGTGAGTGGTTTGATTATTTACTTCTAGTTATGATATGAAATACATGCGTGTAGTATGTCTTTATTGAAGTTTGCTGTCTTTTTCGTGACCATGTAATAATGTTCGTCGCCATTTCTCGGGGATTTGGATGACTTTTAGCTGGTGTTGACTCAACACTAACGATACTAAGATTTATTACGATTGGGTGTGATCGTTGACGGAAAGATCGTGACCTTCTCTTAATCTGAATGCCAGTGTTAAGGCTCAAATTAGAGGCAAATTTCCACACTTAAACACTAACACTAACACCAACACCATACTTGAAATCACCCATTGTGTTCACGCGTTATGAACGAAAATGGACACATGACATGATTGACAAAATATCCTCATTCTCCATGACCACTGAAGCAAATCGAATAGGGTTTTCTGCAAGATGTAGGTAATAAGTTATAGTTTTATACCCTGAAATATCATTCTGATTGATCTACTATTTTAAAGTTATCGTTGCAGAAAGCCCCGTTGTCAATGGACAGCACGTCTCCTTACAAAACCTGGAGGGAAGGGACATCTGACATGAGTTCTGTTCGATCGGGTAGTAGGCAGCCCGTGATAAGTGTCAGGTTTTCATTAAATATGACATCAAGTTTACATGCATGGGCACTCCGACGACATCAAGCTGGAGCGGCATATTATGCTGCAATGTAAAGTAGAGCAATGACGCGAGCGTGGAGTGTGATTGTGTTCGCACACAAAGGGAGCCTGCAAGGTCACAGATGAGGTTGTTCCTTGTTGACATTTAGGCACGTATCAAATGTAGCTCTAACCCGAGGTATGTTGGAGAGGAATTGTAGGGAAAGAGAGACCCCGATGTTGGTAATCAGTTTGCGTTTTTTTTGTAGTGCTGCAGTAGCAGTTGTTTTTTCCAATGCTCACTTTCGGCCAGGTCTTCATGTAAATTTCTATCAGATCCATGTACGTTGTCAGGGCATCTTCTACTTAAGACTAGCATCTGCGTGAGTAGAGCAAGGCAAGATCGTGTGCATATAGCCATTTTGTTGTGAAATAACATGGGTGCCATTACCATGATTACTGAAACTGTACTGGGGAAGGCCGTTTCTGCCAGATACATCAAATGCGACTGGACTGTCCATCACAGGTCTTCAGAACTAAGCTGCGGTTGTAGAGGATGTTCGAGATGAAACCTACTAGGTGGCGTTCGGAGACCATCTAAGGCGGCTTTAGAGTAAGACCCAGGTGCCACGCGATGTTGTATGCTGCAATTAGGTCGACCGAGATGGCGACTATCTTGTGGCCTCTCTCAAATTGGTCTCTATGTTGTCGATGAATATGCGTGATGGACTGCGACCGCGACGGAAGTATGCTTGCTCGTCGGGGAGTTTGGTAGGTCGACGACTGGTTTCCAATCGATCCAGGAGAAATCGTTCAAGAAGCTTGAAGGGAACGCAGAGTAAAGAGATGCGTCAGTAGTTATTGGGATTATCTGAGGGTTAGGTTGCTTTAGACTGGGGCGATGGTGGTTGACTTGCTCTTTTTCTTGTAAATGAACTGATGGAAGAGACGGGATCTGAATATGCGCAGCCATTCTATGCATTTTGGATCGTAGTGTCACGTATACATGTCCGAAGAGGCTGTCGCACGACATTCGTCCCAGGCATCGACGTAGAATCCAGTCAGCTTCTGGCAAACTACACCACATCCTATGACACAGATCCCTTCTCTGAGGACACCATTACTCATGGAGATGAGCCCATCTCAAGGATATCTCACTGACAGGCAGATGTGGCAGCATACGGCAGACCTAAGACACATTAGCAGGAAAGCATGGGCTACCATACGCTGGAATCTTGGAATTGACAACACCTGAGCTCAATGTTACAGAAGATCAAGTAGCAAACTAGCTGTTGAAGAACGGAAAGGCCCCCAAGACAACTAAGCAACAAAAACACAAACTACCTGGAGTTTACCAAAACATGACGTATTTCACAAGAGCTGCAGAAAGGTATCTCCACTCTACAGGTCAACAAGGCAGCAGGCATCAACGATACCAGATCGATCGGAGCAGAACAAACACGTGGGCCCTGTAGCACAAACATGGCTGCTAGACATGTTTAACAACTGCATCGCTGACACATGTGTCCCAAAACAGTGGCTTCGAACTAAAGTTGTCGCTATCCTCAAGCCAGGAAAGGACTCGAACGAAGCCAGGAACTTTCCACCGAACTCGCTCATGTGCGAAACATACGAGCTGCTTGAACGCCCCATTCTCAACAGAATTGCGCCCCACGTTGACGGCCAAGTAAACTGTGAGCAGGCAGGATTCCAACCAGAAAAATCCACCAGGGGACAACTTCTCACCCTGACCCAACATATCAAAGACTGTTTTCAAAACAACCTCATCACCAGTGCATTACTTGTTGATATATCTGCTGCTTACGGCACTGTCAATCACCAAAGGGTACTGGCAAAACTTCGTGACATCACAGATGACCGCAAACTCACCAGATTCATCCAAAATATGATGCAGAACAGACGCTTCTTCGTAGAATTTGATGGACAGAAGAGCAGGTGGCCAGAAACAGTCTCTCCCAGGGTGGTTCCTGGCGCCGACACTCTACAACATCCACGTTGCTGACATCCCATCAACTGAGAAGACTGCATAACAGCCCAGCATAGTACCTTCGAAGCTGTTGAACTCCATCTCAACACAGCGCTCGCAAACCTTACGTAATACTACAGAGCAAAGCTTCCAACTGAAGAACAGGGAGGCAAAGAGAGAACTGAGACTTGAGTGAAACAATGTGCAGCTCAACCACTGCGAGCATCATCGATCGCACATTATCATATAAGAAGCATATCGAGAAGATGATAGACAAAGCATAATCTCGAAATACCATCATCGGGAAGCTAGCAACTTCACACTGTGGGGCTGACCCCAGGACTGTACAAAATTCAGCTGTTGCCCTCTGCATGTCATTCGCAGAATACGCTTGCCAAGAATGGAGCAGATCAGCTCATGTGAAAAAGCTTGACACCACACTTAGCACACATATCGAAAGATAACAGGCTGCCTGAAACGAACACATGTTGAGAAGATATATCACCTAGCTTTCATCGGATCTCCAGACCAAAGACGCACTAGCACCTGCATAAAGGAACCGTTGAATCAGGCGGCAGATGACTGACAAATGATGTACGGCCAGCAACCATCCCACAGACGCATTGCATCCCGACACAGCTTTCTCGATTATGTCCCACCGCCTGAGCCGAATCCTCCGCCATCAGCCAAGCCCCTACTCATCAAAGGAATAAACCTGAAGTGGCCAGAGTGGCAACGCCTGAACTTAATGCGGGTGAGAATGGGGCGAAATAAGGCCAAGATGGGGCTATGCCCATGAAGTGCGACTGAGAAACCCACACGATGGGTTACGTCTTGCAGTGCGACGGAGCAGGTTACACAGATGAAGACCTGGCCCTTGTAAATAAGATGGCCATCGCAGCTATTGAGCGATGGAATAACTTAATTTAGGAACTTTAATCTTGATCTAATGGCTTGGTCACACGATGCTTGCGACGACCTGCAACAGCCTGCAACAAGACAATAGAACTTATGAAGGGCCGATCATGTTCGAAATATCTAGACGTTACATCAGAATGCAAATATCGCAATCAATTCGGTATTATTCCCAACTATAGCCATAAATAGGTTGTATGTATTACATTTAGACTAAAGTAAACCTAACATGTTATTTACCGTGCTTAATAAGCATCATAAGCCTGGTTTTGGGTTGTCGATCGAACAATTGCACGACTGGTCACGAGGAACGCATGCGCCGTGTGTTCTCTTGCGACGGCAGGTTCCCGTCGCAAGTCTTGTCGCAAGGTTTTTGAATATCAAAAAGTCGGTTCAAAATCCGTTGCGATCAAAACAATAGAAGAGAGAGAGAAAGAGCAAGGTGATTGCGGTTATTGCGGTGGCTTCATCTCACCCTATTGACCTATTGAAATTGCATCCATGCAAAATATTCATGGTTTGGTATAGACAATACTTAATCCTGAATACTTCAGGCAAGTCTCGTCGCATGCGGTGACCTATTGAAATCGTATCCATGGCAACGATGCATGGTTTGGTAAACAATGATTTATCCTGAATACTCCAGGCAAGCCTCTAGATATTTCTGCTTTTCATCAAAAGTTATTTATTCTCATTACATACCCTTACCAATAATAATGAAAGGGAGGTGTTCAACCGACAGATTTGTATTATCATTATTGGGATTGCCATCCACATGACAACGATCGAATGGGAGGGGGGGGGGGGGGGGGGGTGGGGGAGGGGGGTGGGGGTCTCGGCTCTTGCGCTTTTGGGGCCCACGATTCTCTTTCATGTCCCACAGTTATTATTTTTGTTGTTTTTCTACCTTGTTTACCGCGGTAATTTATATTTGGCCTATTGGAGGTCTTTGTATGAGCTAATTAAGAGCCAAAAGCTTGCACCACGTCCTATGTTTATATTTTGCAACATTTGTCTTTGCTATGGCTCCATACTCGGGCTAATTTCGTATAAGCTTTGTGCACCAATAGGGTACCCACTGCTAGCATGATGCGGGTCTGACGCTTAGAGGCTATTATAGGCGCTATATAATACGAACTACTATTATTATTAATTATTATTAAATAATATTATTATTATAATTAACAATATTACTATTATAATTATTATTATTAGTAGTAGTAGAAGTAGTAGTAGTAGTGGTAGTAGTAATAGTAGTAATTTGTGCATCAAGACCATATCAATATAAGAGCAGAGAGATATTAACGCTCATCCTTGAATTGCGGAACATTTTGTGAGTGTTTATATTGTACATCTGCAGTGAGTTTGTACAGGGCGGTGATGTATTACAGACTTTGGCAAAATCCGCCTTTCATATGTGCACGTGACCAATCGCAAGCTGTTGCAGGTCGTCACAAGTATCGTGTGACCACTCCATAAGGAGACACGAACAAACGATTACATTATGTCAATTTTTTTTTAAATGTCTGCCCTTAATTAGAATATTTATGAGTCTTGCGTGCTACTAAATTAATATCATATCAAACTTTATGGGAATGTGCCTTTTGCCCGATTAATTATTACCGTCTTTAAAACTATTGGGGGCTGCAGCCTCCGCCGACAATTGCTCCGCCGACAAATGCTCCGCTGACATTTGCTCCGCCGACAAATGCTCCACCGACATTTGCTCCGCCGACAAATGCTCCGCCGACATTTGCTCCGCCGACAATTGCTCCGCCTACATTTGCTCCGCCGACAATTACTCCGCCGACAAATGCACCGAAGATGCGACATTTGCTCCGCCGAAAATGCTTCGAATATGAGACAATTGTCATGGCACATATGTCATGGAATCATTGTATACATGTTCAATTATAAGAAATGAAATGGCTTGATTAACACTCACCTCCTTTTTACCCGCCAAATTGCGAATCCCTTTTTTAACTCTTTTAGTTTTAGGGATTATTTTTTCAAGGGTGTCTCTCCAAATTTCCTTCCCCTCGGATCTCCCACGACTTGCCATGCTCGTGTCAGAGTCAACGGTTTGAGGTTTTACTACAGAATGAAAACGCAAACAAAAATATTTGTATAAATTTTCTATGAAAATCTCACATACCGTTCTCAAGAATATGGAAATGATGTTTATATATGATTAAAGTCTCACATATCACCTTTATGAACCAAATATTAAGTTAATGGATCAGTTTAAAGTACACAATACTGTTAATGAAAAATAATACTCCAACAAGAAATAAATAAATAAATAAGATTCCAACAATTGAGTGAGATATATACGAACTAATTCATAATAGTACCCTATTTCTTAACCCAATAAAGCCCAATGACGGGGGCGGGGGAGGGGGGGGGGGGGGGGGGGGACGTCGTCACTTTTGTTTTCACACAATTTCGTTAATCGTCCGAAACGTGTATTGCCAACATTTTGATATAAAATTGGACCTGATTGGTCACTTCGCCTAATTGCTATTGGAACCATTAAACTGAAGGGCACATTTTAAAGTTGCATTGATTTTTTTTTTTTTTTTTCTGATTGATTTTTTTTTCTGGTCAGATGTCATTTTACTTAACAACATTAATTTGTTATTGACTAAAATACACTTTAACAAGAATTATTTAGTTTGTCTTCGTTTTCAGGAAAAGTTGCTCCCAAGACAAACAATATTTATAATAATTTTGAAAAATAAACATTGTTTATATTTAGTTGTATTATATTTGTATGGATAACTATGCAAATGGGGCTAGGAATGAAACAAACAAACATCCTGAAAGGGAAAATATTACTTAGACTCATGTTTAAAGTTTTAAATAACCGAAAGTTGGCATCATAGTGTATACATTCATCATATGAAGGTCATGGTAGGGACTAATTTGCATACGAAATGTGCACTGCGTTTATCCCAATTTGGGATAAATGACACATAATGTGTCATTTTACAAGGAAATAATCATACAATGCAATGACATTAAAGTAATTATTCAAATTAAACAATAAGAGAGATGTGACTGTGGTTTCCGAGAGAATCATTTAAACCCAAAATTCCAACAAATTTTGCCCATGATTGAAAGGGGGGGGGAGGGGGACACGTTTCAGAGTCTGAAACACTGTTCAGGGCGACCCAATATTAAACATTAGTGATTAAGGATTTTGTTCAAGTAACCCCCCCCCCCCCCCCCCCCCATTATTAGTTAGTTTTTTAGTTAAAGACTTTCCCGTGCCAATGTTGGCACATAAGGCGGCGCCTATCTCCGATTCATTAGCCCTAGGCCACACGTCTACTAAATGTAGCG
>JBAMJV010010874.1:32500-50466 GCA_037951105.1 Echinarachnius parma | reverse complement strand
GTCATGCAGGAAAAACCTGCTTTATAGAGGATGAAATCCACAACGCTAGATCGCTGTCAGTTTGTAATAACACTTTTCTACTGCTTGTTATGTAAAAAATAGTAGCATCTTGCTACATGAGACAGCGTTCCTAACTTGCCCATAATTGTACTGAATTTTCAAGGAACGTTTAAATGTCTTTTGCCGTCAGCTTTTTGGTCCTATTCTGTACCGTGGTCAAATTCACCTGTGCATAATGTCAATCAAAGATGCTTTTGGTCCTTGGCATCTATCTGCACTAAAGATATTATCCCTCAAATAACTTGCCTGTAACTTAATTAATGACTAAGATTATCGTCCCTAACGTGCCTATAATTGCACTGAATTATCAAGGAAGGCTTATGTCTTTTGTCTTTAGCTTTTTGTTTCTACACTGTACCTGTGGTCAAATTCAAAACGTGCATTTGTATATGTTCCAGATTGGTCCTTGAACTTTGGTGTTCACAAAGATTTTAGTCGGACTTAAAATTATGGAAAGCTATTAGTTGCTATGTAAGGTTAATAAATTAGTTTGAAAAAACAAAATGTTGTTAAAAAGCAACAATATTTTCTATTATCAAGAAGATTTTATGTTCTTGATGTAACATTCCTTAAAAGTTTAAATTATATTCATTTGTTTGTATTTTGAATATACATGTGTATGTTTTATTCCAAGGCTACAAATGACCTATTTTAATATATGGTAAAGTCCAACTTGGAATTTAAGTTCAACTTCAAATCTTTGTGAGAAGACCTCTGGAATAAGTTGCCTACAACTGAATAAAGAAAAGATAATTTTCAACTTAAAATAACTTAAAATAATTCTGAAACTATACAGTACTAGATACTATTACTGAAACTGCAGAAATACAAGTACGTGGAATCGGTGGCGTAGCGTGGTTGGAATGTTTTTTTTTTTTTTTTTTTTTTTTTTTTTTGGGGGGGGGGGGGGGCATTATACCTTATTGATTTGTTTAAAAAAAAAAATGTTCCCCTTATGTTTTCCAACTTATTGGGGGTGGGGGCGGGGGGGGGGGGGGGACGGGCACAAGCACCCCTTCCCCAGGTAGATACGCCACTGTGTGGAAATGTTGTATGCGAAATGTCATAGATACTAGAGCGATGTGGCCAAAATATATATTTATATAATGGGGACCTTCGGTGGAGGTATTAAGTCCAGGCTTTCAAGTTCCTACTTTTTCCTACTTTTTCCTACTTTTTTACACAACCTCCTACTTATCCTACTTTTTCCCCCCAAATTTCCTACTTTTTCCTACTTTCTCCTACTTTTTGTGAAACCCCCCCAAAAAAAAAATTGTGCGAGGCTATTATTATTCAGGAGGAGTAATTGTTGCAGGTTTTCACAGGAGATGTGTCTGTCCACTATGCTAGTTTGACCATCACGGGTCTACTTTGTAGACACAAATCAGCCAGAAGACTTGGTGCATACCTCAGCTCTGCTGCTGTGTGTTCCCAAAAATCAAATATGGGATTGGTGCATTAAAGTGGTGAGTACAGACCATGAGCGTCGATCACAGGGGGAATGGGGGATATATCCCCCAATGTTTGACGTGGGGGGATAACCTGTATTATTATTATTATCCCCCCCCCCCCCCCCCCCATATATTTGGGCTTCAAATATAGTTTTGAATATTAAAATAAAGGGACATTGCCCTCTCTTATTCATTATGTGAAAGTTGATACAATTAAACCACATGTTGAGAGTGCTCATCTGCCAAAATTCAAAATCTTCTGGGGGCTATGCCCCCTGGATCACCATTATAGTTGACCCAGTCCATTGTACACATGTATAAAATCTTTATTCAGGAACTCTTGCTATGCCCACTAAAATTTAAATAACTATATAACTAACCATCTAATAGCTTACTAGGTTTCTTTTTAAATATGGACAATATCTTTTGTTCTGTATATCAGAAATCCATAAGCTTCCAGGGGGCTCCGCCCCCTGGACCCCCATCCCATTGTGATTCCATTCAGGGTTCCATTCAAGGTGTAGGCTGTGCCCCTCTGAACCCCCATTATAGTAATTTGACCTAGTCCCCTGTTCATGTATAAAATCTTTATTCAGAAACTCTTGCTATGCCCACTCAAATTTAAATAGCTTACTAGGTTTTCTTTTTACATATGGACAACATCTTTAGTTCTGTATATCAGAAATCCAAAAGCTTCAAGGGGCTCCGCCCCCTGAACCCCCATTCCATTGTGATTCCATTCAGGTTTCCATCAAGGTGGGGGCTGTACCCCCTGACCCCTTTATAGTAATTTGACCAAGTCTCCTGTGCACATACAAAATCTTTATTCAGGAACTCTTGCTATGCCCCTTCAAATTTAAATAGCTAACTTGGTTTTCTTTTTAATATGGACAACATCTTTAGTTCTGTATATCAGAAATCCAAAAGCTTCCGGGGGCTCCGCCCCCTGGACCCCCATCCCATTGTGATTCCATTCAGGGTTCCATCCAGGTGCTTCCAAATTTGCATGTTGTAAATTAGTCTATTTTTCTCCTACTTTTCCAGTTAGGCCCACTTGAAAGTCTGATTTTGTAGATCATCAATATGCTGACTTTTACAGCAAATACAGAATATCTATTTGTCAAAATATTGCAATGTTCTTGAGAAACTCGTCATCTGTAAGTATTTATGCTGCTGTTATGTGTGCCTGCTACTTTGTATTTCTAGTGCTCAGTCTTTTATTGCATTATTTGAGGTTGCATATTGTTGCCGCTAGATTTTCGGATTTGAACTGTGAATTGTCTGATCCCTTTAAAATGATTCACATTTACTCAGGACCCTTCCAACTCCATGAAGAAACAAATTCATGATTACATAACCAATGCTACTCATGATATTCAAATTTTCACACCGTCGCAAACTAACAAACTTGTGTATGTCTACGTTTTTTAAACATTTGTTGACATTTTATCTAAGATAAGTCAAAAGTCGTAAGTCTTTAAAGTAAGAAGAGCGATTTCCTATGGAAATATAATAATGTAGATTTGTTATTTACCGTTCTGATTTAACTATGATTTTTCTTTGATGCCCCATCAAGCAATTACATTAAGACGTCTCATTTTGTTTTTGCCTGATTCAGGGTCATGGTGACTCAACAAAGAAAATACATAGAAAGTCTTCTATATTTTGTTGAACCTATCGGGCAAGTACATTTTAGTAGATTTAGTGAAAAGCTTCATTTTGATGGCCAATGCCGTGTTAATTAAGTGTCTTGTCAATGTGTGCAATTTTATATATGGTATGGTACAGCTATGTATATACCAAGTTTCTGAGTACTTTGCTAAGTAAGGTAATTCTGCAGAAACTGTCTAAAATCAAATGCTGATATTTATTTGTCGCATAAGTCGTGAATGGATATTGGATATTAAATGATATTATATATGGCACGTCTTTCTTTTTCACTGATGCTTGTTTGTCAGATTCTGTACTTTGGTGATTAGTAGGGCCTATGACACTAAATTTTCAGCAACTACTTTTGTTTGTTTATTGAAAATACACCAATGGTTTAAATATGTGTCAGTTGATGTCATTTCAAACCATTAAAGACTACAGTTTTAGGGAAAGGCCAGAAAAACTGTTATTCCGTGACAAAATGAATGAACAATTTATGATGAATTTTTTATTCTATTCCATATTTCATGGTTTGAATTTAAACACCTTTGTGGATTCGCTGCCTGGAAGCTTCGTAAATATATATATAATAACAATTACAAAAAATAAGTCAATTATAAAAGTGTTATATGTTGTTGGTATAAGCATTATTCTGTTATTGTATACACATTAACATGGTCATCAAATCAGCATACATTGAATGTACATCTAACAGAAAATAAAATTATATTCAAACATAAAGGAAACAGACTAGAAAATATTTCAAATGATTGAAAAGCTTCATTGCTTGAATAGTTAGAAGCTATATAAACTGCATGGGCACTACTTCCCAAGGACCATACATTATGAGTGTGAACAATCAATATTCATCTTCAAAATTTGAAGCGGTAACATGCTTTTGGTCATAAACTTACTACATGCATATAAGTATAGGAAGTATATAGTACATTATTTATAAACTACAACTATAAATTGAGAATGCCTCAACTACCATAATCAGAAGCCGTATAATACAGGTATAGGATAAATATCTTGTTAGTTATACATGCTGTTTCGCCTTGTGAGGTCTTCAGTACCCTAATTGATTACAAATTGTACTTGTTTAACCAGTTACTAAAGAGCCTGCCTCAAAAGGCAAAACGTTAATGTGTAACTCACTAGACATTCCTATACCTGTATAATATACATTTATATATGAATTTTGAAGAGGGAACTGATACAGTTGCACCTAGTATTCGTGTGAATAGGAATAACTTTCCAAGTTTTTGCACCTTTTTAAAAGTGATTTTATTTTCCAAATTTTATTTTGGATCTATTTGTCCAGTACTTCTTACTGATGTGCCAACGAAGCTTGCAGAAGTGGAACTTTGTTATAAAAAGAACATGTGGGCCAGGACAATTACCTTCTTATACATCATGTATCTTATAAAAAAAACCGCCAAATTATAAAAAGCTTGGACCAGCAAAATTACCTTGTTATAAGAACTTTTGCAATATTGGAGCACTTTAAAACGAAGGTTCCACTTTATTAAAAAAAACATAGAAATGAGTCCTTTGAAAAAGATGGAAAGATCTAAATATGATTTCGTACTGAGAATTGTTGAGGTTGCAAATGTCTCAATCTGGCTTTAAAAAACAAATATATAATAATACATGTACATCTCTTTTCTAGCATAGCCCTAATCCTAGATTATTAATTCATGTCAGTTCAGGTGGTATGTAACATACTAAAGCAAGCTGTTGCTTTCATATACTTTAAGCGATTAGAAGGAACCATCTCTGTAAGTTAGATCATAACCAAGTAAGAAACAAGAAAACTATGTCTATTTGAAGGACTTTTCTTTGGGGGGACTTAAATTGGCACCGTACTCTGATAAGTTTGTGGACAACTCTCTATATGTTTGTACACACATAGCCATTGTTTTTCACTTTTCTTTGTAGTTTTTCATTTCCCCAAATGCATGATATGTTGTGTATAATTATATGTATTCTACAAAACATGTTGCTCCCAAATGAAGGGTACAAATATATTTTGAGAAAATTTGAACAAATTGAAACTTTGTGTACAAAACGTATGAGGATGGAGTTGTCCACAATTTTGCCAGTGTATTGCCAGTTTGAGTCACTCGTGAAAATAAAATGGTCATTTCCTAACAGCCATAGTTTTCTTATTTCTTGATCGATCAAACTTAAGAGACTACTCATCCTATTCAACGTATTATCGTGCAAACAACGATATGTATTGCCCTTTATTAAGAAATGATATGTATTTAACAAAATTGACTTATTTGTATAATATAGTTTATGTATAGTCTACATCGCATACCTACACATTTCCTTGACTTAGTTCTTAAATTGTATGATATCCTCCTATTATACAGGGCATAAACATACGTTTAACTAAAATACAAACATATTCACAACATTAATTCTTTCTTAAAGGGAGCTATATAGTAACATTGTCAAAAACCCACAAAACTCACTTGGAGGTTCTCACATATACCTTGTTGTATTTGTATTCATTGCGAATACATTTCGATTTTCCAAATTTTTTGTTGTGTTATAAAGATGTGAAATTCTCATTTGGATAAATTATAATTGTACAAAGTCCGATGAGTTAACGAATATGGCTTTGCATCTTTTTACTGTCATATGACATTAATTGACCATAGAATTTTCACACATCACCCAGTGGATCACAGAAATACATATTTTATCAATCCTTTGTCAGTTGTTGGTACATGTCAACAAAGTTACTATATCCCTTTAAGTATTTATATGCATAATCAAATTATAACGATAATGAAGGTACAAATTGATAATTCACACAATGCCTACATTCAAATTCTACAGTAAAGTCAACCAAAAATGTATCACAATTTGTATGTATTAAATTAAAGAAGGCAGAAGCCTAATTAATGTTCTAGAAACAAATACTTAAAACACATACATTGTGTTATGAGTTGCAATAATAAAGGTAAAAGAATGTACCAAGTTTTGTGGACCGTATGTAAGTTAAATTGGCAAACATACTGTACTACTAGAATTTGAATCACTCCCGCATGTATACGGCTCGTATGCAGTAGGCTATAGTTCTATGGAAAATGTAGCAATTTGTTTTGGATGAATTCTACCTGATAAATTTCACGTTTCCATTATGAGCATATGAGGAACGATGGTATTATATTGAACAAATTACACTTACCGGTAATGTTATAATTTGTGACCCAGCCCAACGTAAGGAGCCACTTGTTGAAACTATAAGGTAATGATGCGACAATCTTCTCAAGGTAGATTACCTTACTCGATATTATATGAAGATGATGCAGCGTGGCCGTGGATATATTTAGGTTTGAAAATGTGTTGATGGTGTAGTTTTCAGAATAATTTTAGGAGAAAATCGCCTGTGAAAATTCCCTCCATACCTAGAACGGGGGAAAATTGATAAATCTGTATCACACTATCCAACAAATTGGAATTGATTCATCTACTCGGATTAGTTCTGCAGCGTTGTTTAGCTTCAATGTGAGAAAGAAATCGTTACCCTTGTATGTTTGAAGTTTGGTCGTAACACTGAAACCGTCTAGATGTCACAACAATCAGAATGGATTTCAAGTTGGTATAAACAGTATGATATCATTAAATAACCTCCATACAAGAGGGACGTTGCCCATGTGAGCCTGAAGTTTGGTCGTGAACCAGCACACCTGTGAAGTGGTCCTTCATCTTTAGAAGGCATAGATTTCACAGAACCCCACGGATACCCGACTTTGAATAGAAGCTCATGGTTGTCCGGCATTAAACAATTATTGAAGAAGATTTGCAGATGTGATCTATGAGATAGATCTGATGTCATATGAGTTCCAAAATCGAAATCGACCAAACATTGGTCCAGTGTGACCATTTTTAGCGATGGACAACATGACGCCACGAATGCCATAAGTCCTAAGAAGTTCACATCGTTATAACTGTCTGAGGAGATGTTTGAGGAGATGTCTGAGGTGCTTTCGTCACTGGACAGCTCATCCAAAAGTGTGCTGGATTCAAATGAATCGAGCCCAGCCCAAATCTGATTGCAAGAAATCATAGCCAGATTCTTCAGTAACTGATGGCTGAAACTTTGAATTATCTGTCAACGTTATATACTGAAGATGCGGGAAACAAAATTTGTCCGGGAAAATCACCGTTGACGATTGGATAAAATCAAGGTCACAATAAAATAGGACCGAGCCTATGTCTGGGCAGAAATTGTAGATGTTCAAGTAAAACATCAAAAGTTATGGGTTGTTCAGAAATGACACACAATGTCAACAGTTCCCCAGAATTCGTGATAAACAATTTTTGTGATGCCTAACCTTACATCGGAGTTCATGACAGCTTCAACCTTTTGGCAAACTTGACTACATGCGATAACACGCCAGGCGGTAACGAACACTCATTGAAAATAATTTTTTGGAGAACTCTGAACTGTGTCGTGTTAATATGAGGTGTGAGTGATATATTTGTATCACTTATTTCGAGTTCTGTGAGTGCGGGTAGAACATTTTCACTGAGCAACTTCACCAACAATGTTATATCAACAGGCACATTTGAATTTGAAACTTTGACCCTCTCAAGAAACTCAGTAGTAATTTCATTTCGATCATATGTCCTGTCTAGTATTATGTTGCAGTCTTCTATCGAAATTTGTTTAACCGAGGAATAGCACGACATGAACTCGAGGATACTCGTCAGCTTTAATCTATTTCTATTACACGCCACATAAGCCTGTTGGAGTTCCTAAGATACCCGAAGTCCATAACAGACCCTGGATCCGCTGACGTTATGACAAGTGCTTTCAGATTTGGAAAGCATGATGATATGAGATACATGATATGTCTGTTCTCGAAAAAGCCTTCTTCATATAGAAAATAAATCTTCCAAACTGAGGGGAACCTGACTTGTGCCAAAGATTGCGGAGAAATCTTGAAAGGGATATGAGAGGAAGTTGAACACGCCGGCATGAGGACAGTATTTCTCTAGGCTCTGTATATGGTCAATAGTTATTACCCCCTTTCGGTCTGTGCCGCCAACAGATACTATCTCACCTTCTTCCCTGATATCATTAACACAATATTGTGCATCATTTGAGATCAGAATATTTGTGCAAAACCTATTCACAGCTCCCATGCAGGGCAGGGTCGATGGTACTATTGATCAGACCGATTGATTCGACTAGTTTCCTTGGGTTGTTTATCTTCTTAGAAAACGAAAGTTTGCATTTCTCAAATCTCAATAATTTAACTGTAACTCGATTGTGGTCGAAACTTTGGAACATTCTTGCAATGTCAAGTGAATCATTAAGAATATCCGAAATAGAAACGGTGTGCAGAGGAGACCATTACTCTTTGGTGGGAAATGAGCATATTTTATGTGAATGAAATGTAATTCTGCATCTCGTGATATTCACACCTTGAAGAGATGGACATGTGGACAGAAGTTGGTTGAATAATCTACATAAATCATTAATTACAGAAGATGCTATACACACACAACATTGACATGAATTGAGAGCACTGTGTTGCGTCGTAATTGGTTTCCCAAAGGTAAAGCTGTTAATATCCATTAATACGATGACACTAAGGTTTTGTAAAGCAGTTTACCTAGCATCTGCAAGATGTATTGCATATCAACCGCAATAACTGGTGTTTGAATCTATCATTCATATTTAACACAAATCGAGATACTTTGCAATCCTTTTGTGTCATACTAGATTTTCCGTAGAATGACATTTTGATTGAATGTAGACCAATCATGTTACTTTCAAGTAACAAATGTCCACTTGTTTCCTTGCAAATGATCACACGTTTAACATTACGTGTGATAGCAATTTTCATATCCATCAGGCGATGATGTATCAATCTCGTCACAGAAAATGGTATCGCTTAAGTTGGGCCAAAATTTTATCAAGTTTGGAAGGCGACTGAGGTTGATTTTGTGTTGAAGCTGGTGAATATTCCGCCCAGACCTTGGTCGACTTCTTTAATGTAAATGCCTAAATTTCCTCTACCCTTGAGGTCATTAGGAATCATTATATGTAGAACTTTTACATATCTTATTGGGCCAAGATGTACACCCTTTAGTGAAAGAACAATTGTCAAGAAAGATATGCAAAGTCGTAATTCGTTCGGTGATAGATACGTGACAGAACAATATGCGGCAGGAGTTCAGTAGAAGTGCACAATTTGGATTTGTCTGACAGCGTGCATTTATGTTTTTCACCAGATCAATAATATTTACGACATGAGTAATACTATGAAATATGATATACAGTAAACTCGAAAGATCGGCCTTGAACGATCCTGGCGATCGCTTTGTATGCGCAATTGCTACTTCACAAGCCGAAATGCCAACGTGCATGACTCGAGGATAGAACAGAGACAACGTACCCAGCAAGGCCAAGAAATCGACAGTTCCTGTACATCTATCTATACTCAAGATCAATGATTTTTTTGAAGCCCCAAGCTGGTGTCGTGATTGTCCCACCGGAAATGATAACGTGCAATAGACTATATTGAGCCCCGTTAAATTAGGACATGTACTTATGAGAAAGGAGAACAAATGTGTCACGTCCACATCTCCGCAATTCGAAAGTACCAAGCATGTGATGAGAGCGTGGTGCTGCGGAAGTTGGTGATATAATCCGTGTGTCCCTGTCATGTCTGTAGAACGAGGAATGAGTCTCGTATGAGCTAGGCGCAGAACATTGCACTTTTTTTGAAACATTAAGTAAAAGGCACATTACCATTTTCGAGATTCATTCCCGATTCATCTCCGAACGAGTCATTTTTTATTTCATTGACGTTATCAAAATGTATGTATATAAGGCTCGGGCAAAGTGTTGCTGCCAAGTGGAGTAAGCTTTCAATCAATCTGAAGCTATGACACCGCTCCATGTCAATATGTGCCATGTCTGCGAAATGTGCATTGTCAACATTGTAGCTCGTTACGTCGTCTTGGTTAATGACACAATTACAAAGGTGTAGCTGCTTCAACCCGGGTAAATTGTCCTATTAAATCAAGTAGGACGCTCATATTCATAATATGACTTGGAACTATGAAAGAAGAAGCTGCGTCTTCTTCTGATTAGTATGTACGGTGTCAATTTCACCCCGAAGATGGACAGCATCAAAGGGAACTCTATGAGTTGTGTTTTTGAGATAATACTGAACGCTTGGTAGTGAATTCACTAGGTTCAGATCTATGTCTATAGAGGAAAAGTGTTCAAAGACAGATTGATCGAAAGTAATGTTTTGAACTTGGGCTTCGTAAAAGCACTGAATTAGGAAGTGATTACGTCCGGGTGAGTAAAGTCGTATAACTTGGCGCTCATTCAACTCGGGAGCTAATTGTAAGAATAATTTGACTATAGACTTCAAATGTACCTTTTCAAAAGTCTAACAGTTGTTCTTTCATTGTGTGTACAAATTGTGGGAAGATACCACATTGCAAAATCATATCATAATGCATGGAGGAAAAGTCACGCATACTTTCAGATGGGGCAAATGCATAGGAATAACCAGGTGGTTTGCATATTGCGGTGCAGTAGATTCTTAGTAAAATCATGGAAGAAGTGAATTTTGACAGGCCCTCTCCAGATGTTTGCATGGGATGCATTCATCTGTCCAAAGGAACCCTGCTTGAAGCCCGAGTTCAATATGTTTGCGGACATGTACTGGTTGTGTCATTTCCAAGCAATATAGTGTTTTTCAACAGCGAACAAATTCCGAAATTTGTCAGTACTTCCTCCTCCTCCTCAACACAAAGCTCGATAAAACCTTCATTATTCCTACACTTGGTTCGGTAAGATTGGAAGATGAAGCTACATAGATTTTTCAACAGGTTTGTGAGAGTGAAAGGGGGTCCAAATGTTACCCCCTGAGAAACCATGTCACATATCATTATGAGAAAAAGTGGAACGCGGAGGAGGGGTCTTATAGGGGACAAGTCGTTGATGATAGTCTCCCTAACTCTTTGCTTATTCTCATCAGTGCATATCTCTTCAATCATCGCATCAACCGAAGCGCGTGCAAATCCTACCTGTATGACTTGCGCGTAAGGTCTGAAAAGATCCCCTTGAAATTGATGACGCTTCCACAGTCTGTTCGTTACAAGGACGCGGCTGTCTCTAAACGTTTCGTATCGCAAAGCAGCATATAGACTACCAGATGTGGTGTATTTTGTATCTGCTGGTAAAGATGCAAACTTTGCTTCATCAAAACTGTCAAAGACAAATAGGATCTGGTGTGGAGACCCTTTCATCGATTCCTCTATTTGAGTTGCGGTAAGGGGGCAATCTTTCGGTAAGAGCTGTGTCACGACCTCTTCACCTAACATAGTACCTTCAGAAAGACCAGCAAGTGAAAGGAATACGAGAACTTTGACATCTTCAAAGACAGACCCTTTTGCCCAATCATATGCAACTTTCCTGAGCAATGTGGTTTTTCCGACCCCTGGATTACCTGTAATGACCGCGCGCTTAACGTTTGCTTTGTTTTGTTGAATTTTGAAAATATCATAGACTGAAATCTTTTCATATATTTCTGAATCTGTATCTGGTATTTCACCCCCACTCAACGAGTACATTTCTTCAAAAACAGGCTTATATTTGTCCCTATCCTGCACTTTCCACATTGTGCTCGATCGCCTTATGTACTGAAAGGGTCGTTTTGAGGTTTTCCTACAGTGAAATAACGATATTTCTTTGAAAGTTTCCTCGATTTCCATTTCAGATTCTTTGTCCCAAGGCTTCGTTCTCAGGAATCCCAGATGTGACGTATAATGGTCCTTGAGTAGCCGTTCCAGATCATCTAGCACAGCACAATGATTGGTACCTGCCGCGGAGGAGAACACAAACAGATCAAAATAAATATTCTGAATAATGTTCGTCATCAAGGTAACCATGTTTTTATGCAATACGAACAAGCATATTCTTAAAAATACAACAAATCTTTCTGACAGTTAATTGAAAATGAATATTATACTAACTAAACACAAGTTATCAAATATTGTGTCTATGTGTTTTACATGCATTTTACCATGACTATAATTAATACACACGTGTAACACAAATGTTCAACACATTATCCAGGCCTACCTATGGATTTGGCCTTGAATCCGAGGTAGAGCCTGTCTCCAACGTCTAACTCCTGGTAGTAGTCATTTGTCGCAGACCTCTGTCCCATCCTCTTCCATCAGTTCCCAGTTCTCTGGTGTCACATCGCCCATCTTCTGGTTATCTCCTTCCACATGTCGCCCAAAGACCCGGCGCTTGAGGTGAGGTTTTCGACTGTGTCCATTCGCTCGACCACGTGATTCGTAAGGGTAGGTTTACGTGCAAGGTAGATTTGACTGTCCTGCAAATCCTGGAAGTAGTCGTTGCTGTGTATTTCAGATCCATCTTCTTGGAGAAGTGCCCATCTGTCCTGTGCCAAACCTTCCCATTGCTCAGCTATTTCGATCCAGATCTCGTCTAGGGAATACGCGTTCGAGGTGAACTTATCATCTGTGTCCATTCGCCGAACAACGAACGCTCTTCTTGGCCTTTCCTCCTATGAAATTAAAGAAGGAGGAAATCATGATTTAAAAAATAATATATTTCAGCTTGTCATGATTGTTTATAACGTATTTGTGGGTATATAAGTCATTATGTTTACGTTGGTGTCATCCATTTACATATGAATTCATTATGCACATAATATTATTTACAGAAGGTATTTGTAGTTGTATACGGAATTTTTAACCCCATTCGGTCAGCGTTTGACAGGACGTTGCTATATACGGACAGCACATCATGTAAGAGGAGGGCGAAATAATGATACCAACACGTAATGGACATGAGTAAGCGATTTGTGCACCTTTCATTTCAAAGATATCAGGACCAGGGTTGCATTCCACGTCCCCGCACATCAGCAGCATCACAAACAGTACGAGACGAAGTCCCAGAGTTAGTCGTTCTTGCCATGTCGCCGCCTTTCCAGTTGCTTTCGTCACATCAAGGCCTAGATACAGGACAGTGGCATTGACGAGGACCAGATCACCTCCGAACCGCCGAATATCCCCCAGAGGATCTAGAGGACTGCTCACACAGGCAAGAAGTAGGGCTAACAGACAAAACAGGACACACATAGAGACGTGGTGGGTTCTTGGGTCGTCAGGAGGTCGCTTGTATGTCCGGAATAGCCGCCTGCACCTGGAGCTCCTCTTGCGTTGACAGGTGGAGATCGAAAGCATAACGGGGTGAAAGGAGCCAATTCTGGCGCGCCATACTTCAACCGACACACCCATGATCTAAGGGAATATACAAATAAAGAATCGAAATAATATTTAGTGAAAATGCGGGATTTAGTTCATCACGAAAGGGTCGGGACACGCCTATGTAATCTTATTGCTTTTCCTTGTTCTGTTAAAAGAAAATTTTAAATATTCGAATAGGGTGGGGGGGGGGGGGGGGATACATGCCTCCAATGCCCCATCACTGATGCGGTGCCCATGGCTCTACACCACTGGGCTGGGGCGAATGCTTACCTATATGATTTGTATTGAAGGAACTACAGCGTCTAGATGGCCTAATTTTCACAATTAGGCTCTCCATACGTAATTTTTTCCTCTAGAAAAATAATTTGGCAGTCATTTTCCATGAAATCAATACATTTTGGGGTAATTAGTAAATATCTAATTGTCCTGGGAACGCCCCCTTTAAATAGCCAAAATGTGACGTCATCTAAAGAACGGACTAATGAACTAAATTATGTAAATGACGTAAGCCAATGAATTGTCAATCAGGCTGCCGATTATGGACCCTAAATGTGGGTGGGGCGTAAACTGGCTGCTAAGTGAGATTTGGCATCAGAAAATTAGTCTAAAATCACTACTGTGTTTATTTTCATGGAGGTTTGTTTTTGGCAGACCTAGTTTACAAGTCATTCAAGGGCCCGTTACACATTCACGGTGCTAACACGGATGACCACGGATTGACGGTCTGTTTGTTGTTGTTTTGGTTTAATGGCAATCAGTCAAATGTGACTAGTGTTGCCCATATTGTTGTCAACCGGGGTACTCCCAGTTGTGTCCGGGATGCTCCGTGTTGCCTCCGGCGTGATCCGTGTTGCATCCGGCGTGATCCCTGTTGCCTCCGGCGTGATGCTTGGGCGCACCAGGGGAAAATTAAACCTGCATAATTTTCACCCCGGACGTCCCCGGATGAAATCAGTCCGTGTAGGTACCGTGTTGGCACCGTGGACGTCCGTGTTGGTTCCGTGTTGGCACCGTGGACGTCCGTGTAGCCACCGGGAGCTCCGTGTTGAGACCGGCGTTCTATTGTTCTATTGTTCAGCTCATCCGTGTTGGCACCGTGAATGTGTAACAGGCCCTTAACTATGGAATAAGTGCCGAAGTACGTTGTATTCTTTAGTTCAATAAATATGAATGTGCCTGAGCAAAAAGTAAAAGGACTCGAAGGTTAATTCAAATTACAGATATAATATGACGATAATGCAAAGAAGAAAACAAGCAAAAGACAAAAGAAAAATAGTGTGTAGTAGGCCTACTTCTTTATCAGAATGAAAATATAATACAAACAAATAGACGTGTACAAGAGAATTGTTATTGTCTGGTAGCCAAAGCAACGGACAATGAAAAGTGATCATTCAAAAACAGAAATCCAACCGGGGTTATACCGTGCTTTAATTGTTATCTTGGTGTTAAAGGTGCACCTGTTAAGTGTCAGATATTGCCCAAAATGATATTTGAGACTTCGATCTTGTACCAAAATCATTGTAAGATATGTCCGAATGATGTGTGAAAGTTTCATTGAAAAAGAACAATGCTTTCCTGGTTAAAACAGCGAAAGTTTGCGCCAGCTTTTACTACGAATTACTGTATGACGTGTATGAGGTTTATGACCGTTCATTAACGCTCTTGAGCTGAATGATTATCAATGATAGATATCGTCATACTAAAAGGGGCATTTGAAACAAATCTAACCCTATTTTATTCTTCTCTTGCCATAAAACAAACAACACAGTAGAAGAGCAATGTGGAAGCTCAAATTAATTTTTGTGGAGTTAGACACTTAACAATGTGCACCTTTATGGACAACAGCTATAGTACTTAACTGCCGCTCCTATAATGACACTATCGTATTGTAGGAGTACAACGGTCAATTATGACTCACGAGAAAATGTTTGATCGTGTAAATCATTAACTTCTCTATCTCTGAAATATTGTGTTAAACGTATTATCCAATATTAAATTATTAACTCAGTCCAAAGACACCTTATTGTAGTTTAAATACACACGTTTGTCATAAAATGTTATTATATTAATCTAAATTAACAGGAGATACACAGCACGGCATGACCTTTATATTCTCTTTTGTCCTTTGTGTTCTTCACGTAACCTTTGTTTTGTAAGTCTATATATTTGAAATACTGTTCATACAAAAAGAACGACTTTTACATTTCTTCTCCTTTAGACGTCATAATGAGATGTCAATATTGCTATTATAGCCATAACATATATTGACAGAAGAAAAGAAGAAATAGGACAATTGAATGAGATAAAAGATGAAATATAAATAAGTGAAGAGAAGAAAGAATATGGAGATGTATAAATGAAGAGACATTAGGGGAAAAGGAAGAAGAAGGTGACACAAATGAGCCATGAGAGAGAAGAAGAAGAAGAAGAAGAAGAAGAAGAAGAAGAAGAAGAAGAAGAAGAAGAAGAAGAAGAAGAAGAAGAAGAAGAAGAAGAAGAAGAAGAAGAAGAGAAGAAGAAGAAGAAGAAGAAGAAGAAGAAGAAGAGAAGAAGAAGAAGAAGAAGAAGAAGAAGAAGAAGAAGAAGAAGAAGAAGAAGAAGAAGAAGAAGAAGAAGAAGAAGAAGAAGAAGAAGAAGAAGAAGAAGAAGAAGAAGAAGAAGAAGAAGTAGTAGTAGTAGTAGTAGTAGTAGTAGTAGTGAACGGAGAAGATATGAAAATGTAAGAGACCAGAAATAAGATAGGGAGAAATTGAGTATGATGTAAATAAAGAAAGATTGGAGTATAAAGAGAGTTCGGAAAAAAAAAGAGCTTTTTAAGTTAATGAGCAAGAAGGGGAGAATAATGAAGAATACAAAATGGGAAAAGAAAGTATTAACCAATTGTGGAAAGTTAGTTTAATGAAGCAAGAATCAAAGAAGAAGAAATTATACATGGCAAAATACATACCAGCTTGCAGAATGAGAGGAGATAAAACTCCGAAGTGAGTCAAAGAAGAAGAAGAAGAAGAAGAAGAAGAAGAAGAAGAAGAAGAAGAAGAAGAAGAAGAAGAAGAAGAAGAAGAAGAAGAAGAAGAAGAAGAAGAAGAAGAAGAAGAAGAAGAAGAAGAAGAAGAAGAAGAAGAAGAAGAAAAGAAGAAGAAGAAGAGAAAGAAGAAGAGAAGAAGAGAAGAAGAAGAAGAAGAAGAAGAAGAAGAAGAAAAGAAAAGAAAAGAAAAAAGAAGAAAAGAAAAAGAAAAAGAAAAGAAAAAGAAAAAGAAAAAAGAAAAAAGAAAAAGAAAAAGAAAACAGAAACAGAAACAGAAACAGAAACAGAAACAGAAACAGAAAAAGAAAAGAAGAGTGAACGGAGAAGATAATAAAGAAAGATTGGATTATAAAAAGAGTTCGAAAATAAAAAAAAATTTAAAGTTAATGAGCAAGAAGGGGAGAATAATGAAGAATACAAAATGGGAAAAGAAGTATTAACCAATTGTGGAAAGTTAGTTTAATGAAGCAAGGAATCAAAGAAGAAGAAATTATACATGGCAAAATACATACAGCTTGCAGAATGAGAGGAGATAAAACTCCGAAGTGAGTCAAAGATAAAAAGGTTAATATCATGGGCAATGAGAAGAATACAAAGAGAAAGAAGACGTTTACAAGAAGCATTCACTTATACACATCAATATAAATTAAATTCAACCAACTAGTTTATATATTCTCCAAAGTACAATGGCCATTCCATATCTATGATCAGGGTCGTCGATCGGGGGGGGGGGGGGGGGCAGGGGGCGGTCGCCCCCCCCCCCCCCCCCCCAAATGAAAATATTGGGGGGCGAACATATCATTTCGCCCCCCCCCTCAATAATTCCCAAAATGAGGAAGAAAAAATCGAGTGATATAATGCCAAAGAGGGAAAAGACACATTTATCAATAATTAATCTTCAAAATAGCTGTGTTTTTTAGTTTGAAAAGGACTGTAAATCTCTCTTTTTGCCGCGCGCATACAGTTTCTCATATTGCAAGTTTCATTTCGGTTGCGGGAGCTCACCTTTCGAAATGTGTTGGGCAGTGTAATTTCTCAAACGCGCACCTTAAACGAAGTTTATTAACCCTCCTCTATAGCACACCGTCACAGAAAACAAAATAATCTTATAAAAAATATATCTTTCAGTCAATTCGGTCCATATGCGCTGAACGCAAATCAAATTGGAATATCATGTCCCCCCACATTTGAAAGTGGAAGAGATTGTCCCCCCCTCCATTTGTCATTATGTATGTTTGGTTCCATACTTATATACTTCATATTACGTGAAATTTCTGTCTCAGGTGTGCACCAAATCGCATAATTTCACGCCCAAAAATACAAAAGCTCCTACTGTGGGAGTGTCCCCCCTCCCACACCCCTCCCCCCGCTCGGTCGCTTCGCTTCCTCGCAATGTCTCTCCTCCACTTTTGAGAAGTTGTTGACGCCCTTGCTTAGTTTCATGGGAGCTCAATGCCCTGACTATATATCTATGGCTCTATAGT
>JBAMJV010010874.1:0-27500 GCA_037951105.1 Echinarachnius parma | reverse complement strand
GACCGCTCGGGAACCGGTGGGTCATCGGTCGGTCACTGCCGGGACGCCGCGCGGAGAAACTCCCTAATTTAGCCCAGTTGTGACCTAAAATCGACCGGTGACCGACGGGACACCGACAGGGCACCGCCCAGGCACCGCTGGGGCTCTACAGCCTGCTCGACTTCCCCAAAATCGTTGGGCGATGCCTAAATTCCAGCGGCGACCGAGCAGGCTACAAATCGGGCAGTCGCCGCTCTGAGTTGTGACCGTAGCATTAAGTACTATTCTCAGGGCTCTATTTTGAAGGGTCTAAAGTCTTTTTAGGCTTCATCGATATTGTGCTACAGTATTCAAAGTGTGGTCGGACCATCGTATTATACAGTAACAATGCCGTGCTTTCTTGCTCGATGCGGTTTTGGTTGGGCTCCCAAATTCTTTGTAGTGGATTTGTTAAACACGCCCGAAATAATCCACTTCACCGTTGAGCCCAACACCACTCTGATAACAGACCGAACTAAAAAATTTACCCCAAATTGACACCACTCCAGATTTGTTAATTTATAGGCTCGGTTTGGTAAAGATTCGGTTTTGGGTTTGGATTCGGGTTTGGAGTCGGTTTAGATTCGATCTGATGTCGGTTTGGGATCGGTCTGGTTGGATTTTAAAGCCGTAAGTACAGTTAATTTGTTTGTGAAAAGACACAAGATGTTAAAAATGACTGTGAATTTACAAATTCCAGCTTTGTGATTGGCTTATTCAACATCACGCGCGACTTGTGGGCTATTCAACCAAGACCGCATGGTGACAAAGCGGGCAATGTCAGGTACAAATTACTGTTGCTATGGACCCGTTACCTCAGCAACAGTGGTCAGTAGTTGAATGAGCCAATCACAGAGCTGGAATTTCGAAAATCACAGTAATTTTTGTATCCCGTGTGATATTTTGCTAGCTCCTGACTATTCTAAAAGATGAATGAATATGAAAATCATTTCTCATCAAAAACGAGTCTTTACCCTTTCCAATGATGTTAAATTTACCAAGACGCAAGTATTTATAATAAGTTATTTTACGATATAATTGTGTTGAACATTTTTGCTTTTTGTATCCTCTTTCAACCTTAAAATTCACCCTTTTATCTGTGACAGGTTGACACGAAATAAATAAAAATATGAACTTTGGAACGTTTAATGAACACTTTTCTTTCTATAGAACATTCGATTTATCCTAGTTATTTCGATTTAAAACATCGGTGTTTTAGCTCAGTACGTAGGAAAATGACATGCTGGTCGGTCAATTAATTATAAATTCTTCAATTCTGCCTCATTATCTCGGTGAGTGCATTCAAGCTGATAGAAATAACCCGAACAACCCCTGAATTTTCGGTTGGGTTCAGTCTTCCTGATGTTGCTCACTTCAATCTCTCACATACCATATTTGATTCTTGATTGTGTTATAATTATTCTCTTCTTTTTTAAAAGTTTAGTAAAAAGTACGGAAATTCAATGTATGCATTTGTCAAATAGTGTTATTTTCTGGCTTGTGCAAGAACAACCTACCTTGTTTAGCAGGCTAGTGATACAGAATTCAGCGGAGAATATCTCTGAGTGGCCGTTGTTGGTTCCTTTTCCCGAAGTCCCCGCCAAACGCTCAGATAAAGCGTTTGGCGGGTATCACACTTTTTTCATCGATGGAAAAAAAGATCCGGAGAGTAGATCGCTACCTTCCTTGAAGACGACAATAACTGTTGTGCAGAGATGTACCGACGTCAGCACGTTATACTGTATCGTAAATCGATCACAACCGATGGGATAGAATAACTTGACACACAATTTCGAGTGTTTCCAATACAAATACGTTTTCATGTCATGTGGTTGATACAAAATGGTTTTATGATGATATTGGGTATTTCACCCCATTAACCTTTGTACACGCATAAATAACGTTGATCGTTTTTGCATAACGAAGCGTTTATTTCGATTTTATGTATAGTAAACACAATACTCCAACTCCCTACCTATGCTCTCATTTCTTATGTCACTACCGTATTCAATTCAACTCGATTCATTTATTTATTTCCATTTTCAATCAAAACAATACAAAGATATACACAATTATAAGCATTTAAAATATACAAGAATATGCAAATAGAGAACCAAAACAAAGAATGGCTAAATGGCCTTGTGGAGTTAAGAGAGTTAAGAGATACAACTATAAAAAAGACACAACATGTCAGGGGCATCGTGCATGGAAAGTAATACAAATGGAAGTAATCATTACAAAATCATAAAAGTGAAAACAGTTATAGGTAATGTTATATAATGTGATTATTGGTACAAGAAACATTGATATTCAAATATAAGATGCTGCTTTAACATTTTTAAAATAATGTTAAAGACTTGCGTGAGGATGTTTTTTTTTAATGGTTGAATTCGAATAGCTTGTTTTTTGTTTGAAAATGTCCAAAAGTTGTTATTGTCTGAAGGAGTTGGCATTTTATTTTTTATTTGTTTGCATTTTAATTAAAAGGTACGTGATCGGTGCATGTCACGCGATGTCTTTTTAGTATTAACTTGATAATAAATGAAAAAACGCCCACTCCCTTCTCTCTTCATCTTCATCTCTCTTGGAACATCGAGAATCAATTGTAACTAAACATATTAGTCCCCTGTTCAAATACATTGTATATATAATCATTTATTTCTGTTTATTCTCAAAGTTGCTGCAAATATTAATGAATTTTGAGTTTGCTAACCTGATATTTAAAGCGATTTTGTTTAACCAATGCCTTCATTTAAATTATGAGGGCAAAATGAAATGTTGACGATCAGTGATAAATAAGATAAATTATATCGCAAAAAGACTTCTTCCGACTTTAATTGTTAAAGGGGTAGTACGGTTTTGGTAAGGCTGAGCTTTAGTAACCAAAACCTTCACAATAACATTTCAAACTAAGTTATTATAGCTCCACCATGCTCGGAAGGTATAGAAAATTTCAAATTACTAAGTAAAAAGCCTGTTATGATTTTAAGAAGAGCCATTAACTCTTAACGTGCCAGGAATTTAAATGCTCTATGGTATTTGTGTGTATTGTAACTCACAAAAATGCGAGATTGACACATAAAGAGTTAAAACACAAGAGGGCGTGCTTGTTGGTTTCAACCATTTTTCATACAAAATAATGCATGTGAGGTTTCGTTGAAATAATGATTAAAAAGCGAAATCAACAACTAATAAAACACCTCTTTTGACCATTTTTGAAAAAGTGTAAGCATGTTTTTAAATTTTTGAAAAAAAATCATCGAATAAATCTGGGGCCCAGACTTATTCCGATCGGATGTATTTATTGATATTACAGCCATTTCTGAACCAAATTTAATCAAATAAAGTTTATTCTGTGATTAAAATTGCATGCTCTTTCAGATTGTACGCTCAGTTTTTCACTATCTCACCTACAAATTTCGTGCAGCGCCCTCTTTACCAGAACTGAACTATTCTGCATGCATAATTAACAAAATACACACAAACAAAGTGATTTAAAAGGCATAACTTCTCAATGCAGCTGAAAGAAAACACAACCATTTTGAAAATAGATTGCATGATATGATTGTCTTGCTATTATAGTACTATGTGTCCTTATTTATGAAAAAAGGAAGCAATTAATCAGAATTTATAATAACTTTTAATGTACTGTTTATCAAGCTTTAGAAGTAAATGAGGGAAATCAATACATTTATTTGCTCAAGGTAACACCTCAAAAACGCTATTGTTTTGTTTGAATGCGTCTCTGCCCAGCCCCAATGGCCTAGTCAATATTTCGCCCAGTGGTGTAGCTATAAGTGTGTGTGTGTGTGGGGGGGGGGGGGGGGGGCACGGGGCACGTGCCCCTACTTATTTGACAAGAACAGTAACAAACATAAGGGGATAATCTGTCTAAAAATAAAGATAATAAATAAGGCGTGTAGCCACCCCCCTCCCCCGCAAATTCGGTCAGACCATCAAACACAAACGATGGGCTCGAATGACTGTCTTGACACACATTTTGGAGTGTCCAATAGAAATAAGTTATCATGTCATGTGGTTGTTAAGAAATTATTTTATGATGATATAGGTTATTTCACTCCATTAACCTTCGTGCACGCATAGATATAACGTTTATAATTTGTGTCATATAACGAGCCTTAATTTCGATTGTATGGTTCAATAGTAAAACAAGACTCCAACTCCCTACCTTCGCTCTCATTTCTTATGTCATATTAAATCAAATTCAATTTATTTATTAATTTCTATTTCCAATCAAAATAATACAAATATATAAACAATTATAAGCATTTACAATATAAAAGAACATGAAAACAGAGAATGTATACAAACAAAACTTAAAAAAAAAGACATATACATGACATAACATGTCAGGGGCACCGTGCATGGAAAGTAATACAAATGGAAGTAATCATTACAAAATCATGAACAGTAATAGGTAACGTTATATTATGTAATTATTTGTACAAGAAACATTGATATTCAAATATAAGAAGCTGCTTCAAGTTTGTTTTAAATAATGTTAAAGACTTGCATGAGAATTTTATTTTTAAATGGTTGAATTAGAATAACTTTTTTATTTTTATGAAAATGTCAAAAAGTTGTTATTGTCCGAAGGAGTTGTCATTTTATTTTAATTTGTTTGCATTTGAGTAAAAAGGTACGTGATCGGTGAATGTCACGCGATGTCTTTAAGTATTAACTTGATAATGAAATAAAATACGCCCACTCCCTTATCTTTCTTAGTACATCGAGAATCAATTGAAACTAAAAATATCAGTCCCCTGATCAAACACATTGTATATCTAATCATTTATGTATGTTTATTTTCATAGTGATAACAAATGGTTTGTTCATTTTTATCTCAAAGTTGCTGCAAATATTATTTAATTTTGAGTTTGCTAACGTGATATTTATTAAAAGCGATTTTGTTTAACCAATGCCTTCATTTAAATTATGAGGGCAAATTGAAATCTTAACGATCAGTGATAAATAAGTTCAATTAAATCGCAAAAAGACTTCTTCCGACTTGAATTGTTAACATGTATCAGTAACAAAAACAACACACAACAAGGTGATTTAAAAAGCATAACTTATAAATTCAGCTGGAAAAAAACAACCATTTTGAAAATATATTGCATGATGTGATCATGATACTATGTCTCGCTATCACAGTATTTTGTGTCCTTATTTATGAAATAGGTTGCAATTAATCAAAATTTATAATAACTTTTAATGTACTGTTTATCAAGCTTTAGAAGTAAATGAGGGAAATCAATACATTTATTTGCTCAAGGTAACACCTCAAAACTCTATTGTTTGGTTTGAATGCGTCTCTGCCCTATTGCCTAGTAAATATTTCGCCCAGTGGTGTAGCTATAAGAGGGGGAGGGGGGGGGGGGGGCACGGGGCACGGGGGCACGTGCCCCCAATAATTTGACAAGAACAATAACAAACATAAGGGGATAATCTGTCTAAAAAATAAGGTGTGCAGCCACTCCCCTCCCCCCCCCCCCCCCCACCCCCCAAATCAGTCCGACCATCGAACACAAACGATGGGCTCGAATGACTGTCTTGACACACATTTTGGAGTGTGATTAATACAAATAAGTCATGTGGTTGTAAATCAGTTTTTTATGATGATATTGGTTATTTCACTCCATTAACCTTCGTACACGGATAGATAACGTCCATAATTGTTGTCATATAACAAGCCTTAATTTCTATTTTATGATGTAAAAACAAAATATGTTTAACTAAGGCCTTCATTTAAATTATGAGGGCAAACTGAAATCGTAACGATCAGTGATAAATAAATTCAATTAGTTTTGGTAAGGCTGAGCTTTAGTAACCAAAACCGTCACAATAACATTATAAACTACTAGTTATAACTCCACCATGTTCGGAAGGTATGGAAAATTGCAAACTTCCTAGTAAAAAGCCTGTTATCTTTTAAAAAGAGCCCTTAAAACATAAGAGGGCGCTCTCTAAAAATCATTGGTTTTTACCATTTTTCATACAAAAGTATGCATTTGATGTTTTGTTGAAATAATGATTAAATAGATAGTTTCAAACCCTCTTTTGAACATTTTTGAAAAAGTGTAAGCATTCTTAAAAAAAAAAAAAAAAATCATCGAATAAATCTGGGGACCAAATTTATTCCGATCGGATATTTTTTATTAATTCTACAGCCATTTCTGAACCGATTTTAATCAAATGAAGTTTATTCTGTCATTAAAATTGCATGCTCTTTCAAATTTTACACTCAGTTTTACATTACCTCACACAAACATGATTACGTGCAGCGCCCTCTATACCAAAACTGAACTACCCCTTTAACATGTTTAAGTTACAAAATACACACAAAGAGATTTAGAAGGCATATTTATAAATTCAGCTGAAAACAAAAACACAACCATTTTGAAAATAGATTGCATGATATGATATACTATACTACTATATAATAATCATGATACTTTGTCTTGCTATTAGAGTATTATGTGTCCTTATTTATGAAAAAAAATTGTAATTAATCAGAATCTATAATAACTTTTAATAAGTGTTTATCAAACTTAAAGTAAATAAGGGAAGTCAATACATTTATTTGCTCAAAAACTCATTTATGAGCGTGTCCAATTAAGTTATCATGTCATGTGGTTGTTAAGAAATTATGTTATGATCATATTGGTTATTTCACTCCATTAAAGGGATAGTTGAGTATTGGTCAAACTTAACTTTATGCTAGGTTTACACCATGTCCCCGGCGGCCACGGCAGCCCCGTTTCAGGCCACCGTGGACAAAACGAGATGGACGTGAGACAACGCGGGGGGACGGAATGGGCAAACGTGACTGCCGTGTATGCCAGGCCAGATTTTTAAACTGTCAACAAATTTGCCACGGCAACCTAGCATGCCGTAGTAAAACGGGGTGAACGCAACAACACGTGACATGCCGTAACAAAACTTGGAGGCTGTCCGTAGTAGGACGGGAAAACATTCCCCGACATCTCACGGTCCTTTCCCGTCCTACTACGGGCAGCCTCCAAGTTTTGTTACGGCCTATTACGTACTTTCACGTTTTGTTGCGTTCACCCCGTTTTACTATGGCCTGCTAGGCTTCTCATCCGCACCGTGACTGCCGTGGCAAATTTGTTGACAGTTTAAAAATCTGGCCCGGCATCCACGGCAATCGCGGCCTGTCACATTTGCCAATTCCGTCCCCCCGCGTTGTCTCACGTCCATCTCGTTTTGTCCACGGTGGCCTGAAACGGGGCTGCCGTGGCCGCCAGGAACATGGTGTAAACGCACCATCAGTGGGGGGAAGGGGCTCTTCCCCCCACGGCCCGTCACGGATACCGTGATAGACCGTGAGAAAACTTGGCAACACCTAATAACAAAACTTGAATACAGAGGAAAAATTTGTCAAAATCTCACGGCGCACTACGTTTTGGGCAAACGGGACTGCCGTGGCCGCCGGGGACATGGTGTAAACCTAGCATAAGTAACCAAAACCTGCACCATTACGGTACAAAATAATAGTTATAACTTCACCATGCTCGAAAAGTATACGCAATTACAAACGACTAAGTAAAACCCATGTTATCATTCAAAAAGAGCCGTGACAACTCAAGAGGGCGCTCTCTAAAAAAATAATTGGTTTTAGCCATTTTTCTTACAAATATTGTGCATTTAATGTTTTGTTAAAATAATGATTCAATAGAGATATCATCAACAACTTTTAAAAACCTATTCTGATTTTTTTTTCAAAGTAGTCTTCGAGCATTTTTTGAAATTTTTCTTAAAAGTCTAAATATCGCCCGGTGATTGCCGGTGAAGAACATTTTGAATACAAATATATTTTTATTTCAGCCGTTTCTGAACCGATTTTGATCAAGTAAAGTTTATTTTGTCATTAAATTTGTATGTTCTTTCGAATTTGACAGTCAGTTTTTCATTATCTCACAAAAAAAATATCGGGGGCACTTCGGGAAATACCAATACTCAACACTACCTTTAAAGCGTGAGAATCTATACTGTGAATCAATAAGAATATTATTTTTCAAACAAAATAAATAGAGTCGATTATACATGCACTTTTCAAGCAAGTAAGATATACTGGGTAAGCCTGAACTTGATTTCTTCTTAAATATAGGGGTAATTTTATCAATTTTCAATTTATCTGGTACAATACTTGATCTAAAAGTTGTTCGACGGTGGAGGGGGGGGGGGGGGGGGGGGGTGTCGGGTGTCGGTGAAGATTTTTCGAGGGTGAATTAGTCCGTCAATTTTTTCGAGGGAGGGGGGTGGGGGGTGTCGGTGAAGTTTTTTACAAGGGGGAGGGGGTGTCCATAACATTTTTTCGAGGGGGGGTGTCGTTGAAGATTTTTGGAAGCCGAGTCCGAGATCTGTCAAAAATTTCGTTGCCTCAAAAAATTGGTTTCTGTCGGCCAAATTTTTACCGAACCGACAGATTTTTTCAGAGACTAGAATAGACAATGCATTATGAACACACGTATAATTTATCATTTGTATACAATCCATATAGTCAACTACAGGGTGTTTATAAAAAAGCGGAACCCAACTTCCACCCGCAATATTTTATTTAACTATCATAATTGTATTTATTGCAATATGTCATATCAAAGGTTCATTCATACTCTTTCGTCTGATACCAAATATTTTGTGATAACGTCATGCACGATTGAATAAGACTCATTTAAAAAGGGTTATGTAAAAAGTGCTTTGCGCACAAGAGTATAAAGTAATTGTTAAATGTAATGTAAATAATGAAACAATAAACGAAGTCAAGTGACATTATTTCCATGATGTTTCTTGATTCATAGTTTAACATTTTATTCTTTGAGAAGAGTTGAGGGTCCATTATCATCCCCAATGTCCTTCCACATGACCCACATGTCTGTCCGCACAGGTTTGTGCTCGTGTTCAGTGGTCAGTTGCATGGTCAGGCAAGGAACTGATTAAAACGTATCTCCATGTTCATTTATTTACGGAACAAAAAGATTACAAGACAAAAGAACACAAGGAGAGGTTTCAATGGGCCGTATGCATAAAACGTAGCAATTGCTTATAAGCAATTGCTTCAAGCACAAGCAAGAGCTTGTCAAGCAAAAGATCAAGTTCAAGCAATTGCTTAATTTCGTATGCATAAGCTTTTGCTTGTGCTGAAACCTTTTGCTTACACTGCATAAGCAATTGCTTACGTGTTGAACAAAGCATCGTTACGGTTGTGCGAACATCGCACTGCATGACAACAAAGGGGATTCGTAGTGTATGCAAACGTCGTGTAGTCCCTTGCCATGCTTGCATAGCAGCTTTCCCTGGTCGTGCCCGACCTGGCAACAGTATTTTTCTTACGCATATATTTTCAAATCATGAACAAAATTGCCTACCTGGATATAAATGTCTAAAATAACAGCCATTTGATTAAATATGTAATCATAACATAACCTCTGGAACCAGGAATTCTAAATCATCCTGAAACGGTATGAAAACTTGATTCTAAAACGCGAATGTCCTTAGTAAGCAAGAGCTCAAGCTGGTCTGGAGGTGCTAGAAAAAATTGTAAAAGGTTCGTTTTATGCATACGGTTTTAAAGGGAGAGATCCACTTTTGCAAGCCAAAATTCAAAAGTTGCGAGGTTATTGTCTTATATGAAAGGAAATGTCATTTAATAGCATGCCTGAAAAAATTAGGGCTTGAAATCTCTTTTTCGTGGAGTTATAGACCTAAAACTGAATAAACTGAGGGACGTCGGTTAATTAGGTACATACGTATTTTCGGCCGATGAGTAAGTTTGTACATAGATTTCACGGAGTGCCAGATCGGTATGCATGACCCCTACGTAACCCGCGCTAGCTACGTGACTCGCGCATAAGTACTAATGTGTGAGCGTTTACCAAGCAAAATACCCAAACATCGCTTAAACTGACTACATGTAATTATATATTCTTTCTTTTTGAGATCTTTTTCCGTGACATACGTTAACAAATGTCGGCTTCACAATACCTTTACGAGAATTAGTACTATATTGTTGTAATATTATGCTAAATCAGTTGAACTCCTTTATTGACCGATATATAGTTTAAATGGAGGGACGCATTCGTTTTTCATTCGTAGAATCCAAATTAGAGGGCTGTTCGCTCTGATTTTTTTTTTGCGTGTTACATTGATCCTCATCCGTCAACTGAAAGCTGTTCAGACGTTTTGTAAAAGTGGACCTGTCCCTTTAAGCAATTGCTTGTTTGGTTAGCAATTGCTTATGAGCAGTAAGCAATTGCTTGTGCTTGTAAGCAAAAGCTTTTGCTTGCAAGCAATTGCTTGTTTGTGTACATACCGATTCAAGCAAAAGGCTAGCACAAGCAATTGCTTGTTTTTATGCATACGGCCCAATGAATGACCATCATACCGTGTTGATAAATAGATCTAAATCTTGTGCGCAAAGCAATTTTAACATTGATCGTTTAAAATGCTTGCAATTCGATAACTACAAGCTCAATTATTACAAATATGGTATCAAATGAAAGAATAATACATTATCTGTGCGATGATATACTAATAATACACTGTCTAGAGTGCATTGTGTAAATTCATTGCACTCGAGGCTATGTTATCTGTGCGATGTGCACGAGGCAACGCCGAGTGCGCATGCGCACAGCTAACATAGCCGAGAGTCCATGCATTTACACAATGTACGATAATAAGACTGTTGTATTATTAGTTTTATAAAACTAAGCTCAACCACGGATTGTTTCATTTTGCTGGATTATTGAAAACAGACTCGCCCCAATTAGTAACCCAGTCTATCTACTCTCTAGAGTGTGAATTTGTTAAGGAATTTACAAAATTAATCATCACTTCTGCACTCGCTTCACTGAATTTGACTCTGCAGCTCAGCAGATCAATCACAGTCGCCGAAAATCAGACAATTTTCTCGTTAAAAGTGAGAATTATCAAAGAATTGTATGCATTCCCATTCCAAGACTTCCCAATATCAAACCACATACCATATAATTTACGAAATTGCACACATTTATTTACTACAGAACAGATAATTTACAAAATGAAGCAATTTCCATCATATTTTTATCACTTTCGATCGAACTATGTAAACAAGCATTGTGACGTCACAGCCGTGCAAAAAGTTGCGCAACCAAAACGAGTAATGCATAGGGTTGCACCCTGTTTTGCACGGTCGTGCATGTTTGTGGAAATTTAATGAATAGTCACGTGACAGGATTTAACCAATCGCGTTACAGAATTCACCAGAGCTGTTTTATAATATATTGCAATAAACATAACCATGTTTACTACATAAGATATTGCTGGTGGAAGTTGGGTTCCGCTTTTTTCTAAACACTCTGTACAGTATAATACATGTAAACACAAAGGTTCGGGGCGTTTCCGCACCCGAACTTTTGTTTTTCACAGGGGTGCTATGCCCCCCACTACAAAAAGTCAAGGGTGCTGCAGCACACCTATCAGCAGCACCCCGGCCACCAGGGGCCTGTGTCCTTATTTATGAAAGCAAGTTTGCAATTAATCAGAATTTATCATAACGTGTAATATACTGTTTATCAAACTTTAGAAGTATAAATTCAATTAATTGCTCAAGATATCACTACAAAAACATATTGTTTGCTTTATCCTCTCCCAATGATCTAGTAAATATTTTGCCCAGTGGTGTAGCTATAAGGGGGCACGGGGGCACGTGTCCCTAATAATTTGACAAAGACATAACAAACATAAAGGGACATTCTGTCAAACAATAAATAAAATACATAAGGTGTGCCCCCAGTCATCCACGTGCCCCACCCCCTCCAATCAGTCCGACCATCATACCTCATCGATGTTGCCTCACACAAACATAACAAAGGGTTGACAAAAATGTGTTTTACTTTAGCCTGATACTTATATCCCCTGAGTGATCATGATAAATGGATATCATGTGGTCAAGTCAAGAGCGAAAACGCAAAGTGATATTTCCTTATTCATCCTATACAGGGTTGCCAGATCGCGGCTAGTCTTGACGGCCAGACTATTTACGTTTCACGGCCAAATTCGGCCAAACTTTTTTTTTCACGGCCAACTTTCACGGCCAAATTGTATCTACATAAAAAAAGCAGTATATATACCCCCATGCAAAATCTCTAAAAAAAGCCAGGCTCTCGACACACTGTCATACATTTCTCAATGTTTAAATATAATGCCTATGATATTGATTTAAAGGGGTAGTTTAGTTTTGGTAGAGAGGGCGCTGCACATCACAATTTTTTTGTGAGGTAATGAAAAACTGAGTGTCGAATTTGAGAGAACATGCAATTTTAATGGCAGAATAAACTTTATTTGGTCAAAATCGGTCCAGAAACGGCTGAAATATCAATAAATATATATGATCTTATAATTATTTGGGGCCCAAATAATTAGATGAATTTTTCAAAAAATCAAAAAAATGCATACACTTTTTCAAAAAATTTCAAAAGCATTTTTTAAATAGTTGTTGATGATCTCTCTATTTAATCATTATTTCAATAAAACATCACATGCATAATTTTGTATGAAAAATGGTTAAAACCAATGCCTTTTTAGAGAGCGCCCTCTTGTGTTTTAATGGCTCTTTTTGAATGATAATGGGCTTTTTACTTAGTCGATTGTAATTTTGTATACCTTTCTAGCATGGTGGAGTTATAACTATTAGTTTATAATGTTACTGTCCAGGTTTGGTTACTAAAGTTCAGCCTTACCAAAACTGTACTACCCCTTTAATTACAGATCGTAAGAAAACGGCAAGATTTAGAAGAATAACGGAAAACAAGTTTTGATATAAAATACACTCGGGTCTGACATAGATGTCATGGCCAAGCGGAATAGGTCTAATATAAATAGTTATGTCAAATTTGTACGTGCTGGTCACGTGAATATGTTTAGGTGTACCATTATCTCCCAAAAATAATATTCTTATAAATGAACACCTTTAGTAGTCCACTCTATCAACAAATTCACAAAAATATGTTTCCAGAAAAAATATATACAAAAACGCATTGTTCATGTGTCTGAATTACGAACAAGACTAATTTGTCCAGAGCGCGTGTTTCAACGCGCCGTACGTCCAGATATATCGAGCGAACGAATCGTCCGGGATTCTCTCCAAACCCGGTACGCGTGAGTAGCATTGGCGCACTGCACTCGCAAATGTTTGGCCCGTTCTCGCTCGCATGGCAAATGATAGGAATGTTGTACACACTATTTCAAGTTTTATTACATTTTAAAGTAGTTTTAAGGATATATTTTCTGTTTAATTATGAAAAAGGCCAGAAATGAAAATTCACGGCCAGATTTTCTTTTTACGGCCAAAATTCGGCCAAATTTGTTTGGCCGTGAAGTTATTTTTTTTCACGGCCAAACTAAATTTTATTCGGCCAGATTTCTGGAATCTGGCCGAAAAAAAGGCCAAATGGCAACCCTGATCCTATAATAAGTTTCTGAACAGTTAACATTATTATCAGTAATTGTTTTTATATCAATCTACTTTATCTTATATCTACTATAATTCGGTTCAGAAATATTAAAGAGAAGGCCACTACTAAAGTTACTCTTGGTACTTTGGCAATAATAATTGTTGAAGTTTGGGAGCATTGTTTATAGAAATCCAAAGAGGCACGTGCCCCACCGACAAAACATAAAGAGGGAATCTGTGAATATATAGAGATGCGATTATGATGTGTCCCGAACAACTTGCGTGCCCTCAATCAGTCCCTCCACACTACACCGCTGTCTTCCAATGAAGGTGCAACCTCTTGGAGGAAGGAAATTATATCATCTTTCATAAGCTTCTCGGGCGATGGTGATGCAAGGCTTGCATCGTTCTCAACATCTTGTTGTTGAACAGGTGGTAGAGAGAATGTAACATTTTGCATGCCAAGTAAGTGCAGACCCGGGAAATGCATCGACATATGATGCAACAAACTTTTCAATGTGTCACTATACCCTCGGCAGTCGACTACATGGACTTTAGTAAGACTACTGAGAGACATACCAGCATCATTATCATCACCCCGTTTCTGTAGAGTGATATTGATATCCGCAAGGTACATAGATGTTATATTCGAGCATTTGGATATTAGATTACAGATGTAGTCAATGTTTAGCACTCTGAGAGTATATTCATCAGTGTCTTCTTGAACGTGTTTGTCTACAATGTGAACGTAGTTTTCTCCCAACAATGAAAACTCATTGACATTGTTAGCAGATTCTTGCTTGGAAGATAGGATATATTCGACGGCCGCAAGGGCATTGAGAACATCCATCGGAACAGCGATGCATTTCAGTTTACTGAAAATCTCAAACTTTTCCGAAGTGACGTTTTGGTTTTCAAAGAAGCATTGGATTGCTAGAAATTCTTTGGTGCAACCATTCGAAAAACGGAGCTCTGTTAGATCACGGTTCAGCGATTTGGACGGTGGAGGGTTAGGATGTGTTTCATTCAAAAGGTTTAGAAGAACCCCAAGAGTTTGTCCAGACAGGCCACACTGAAATAGCAACACATAGTAATTCTGCACGACCTCCTTTATGCTACTAGACATGTCGTAGCCACTTTGGGAGAGATACTTTGCCACACAGAAGTCACGCAACAAACTGTGAGCGAAATAGAATTCTTGCTCGGATCCTGGTTCGGATGAGTACTTCGCACGACCCTTCGAAAGTAGACCGATCTTTAAGCTATCCTCGATAAATCCTGAAACGTTAGCCGTTTTCAGAACGTATGAATTGCATGCCAGTTTACCCAGTTCTACCAAACACCTATCGCCCTGATACGATTCACTGTATCTATCTTTGAATTGCTTAAAGAGATATTTACAAAACTGGTTTATCAAATTTGAGAGTGTGAAGGGGGCCTGAATGGTGGTACATGTATCTGAGATCATTTCACAAATCATCGCAAGAAACAGCGGTACCCGGAGAATTGGCTTTAGGTCTTTCAAATCTGTATTGATCTTTGTTTCTATTTTTAAAGCGTGCTCCCCATTGCAATACTTGTGGATGAATTTTTTGACAGAAGATGGCATAAGCCCGCCAATGAATATAACGGCATATGGATTGAAGAGGTCCCCACAAAAATGACCCTCTTTCCATGTCCGAACGGTAACAATAACTCTGCAATTTCGAAATGTGTCGAACTTTATGGTATTGTATAAACTACCACATTTTTCTGGATGTTGATTGGGTGGCTGAGATGCAAACTCAGATTCATCAAAACCATCGAGAAGTATCACAACATCACCACTTTCCTTGATGCACTGTTCTATTTTATCAGAGTCAAGCGTCGTATCGCTGGATAAGATCTGTTTCTTTATCTCTTCGCCGAGGTTTGCGTTTAGAGGGACACCTTTCAGTATCAGATGAATCAATATTTGAACGCGTTTAAGGGGTGAACTGTCCGAAGCTACTGCCCAATCGTGCGCTAACTTAAGGAGCAATGTGGACTTTCCAACTCCAGGATCTCCGATGACTAGGAAGCGTCGAGGACACACGCCGTTCTGTTTGACAGTGAAGATATCGTTGTGCGAATTTTTCAGGAAAGTTAGTGTTTCAGTCGATGAGGGATTGTCATCGGAGTTGAAGATACCTATCGTCTTTCCTGTTTGCTCTTTACCAGTGAATGCCAGGCGATGTGACTCTTCGCGGCCCCGGGAATCACGCTTAGATGTCTTTTCACGGTGGAACAGGGATACAGGTTTAAAGAAATCGCTGATTTGAACTGCCGAGTCCTTCTTCCAAGGTATTGTCCTGGTGAAGCACAGAACATCTACGTAATACCGTTCCAACTCGTGTTGTAGCTTCAACATGTCGTTGTGGTGGGCAGTCCTCTCTCCCTTAAAAATGACACCTGAAAAGGAAATAACAGGACAGAAAATACTACACAATATGTAATGGACTTTATGAAATATGTATGCAAAACATAGTTAAAATAAAAACGGTAATCGATGCTTAGTTAATAACAAAATGGTTGACATTTATATCGAATATTAAGGGAAGGTCTGAAATATATTGTAACTTTAAATGTGTTTAAATTCATCCACTCTATACCAGCGTGAATTGACATTCGTATTTCAATATGCATTAAAGGGGTAGTACAGTTTTGGTAAGGCTGAACTTTAGTAATCAAACCTGGACAGTAACATTATAAACTAATAGTTATAACTCTACCATGCTCGAAAGGTATACGAAATTACAAACGACTAAGGAAAAAGCCTGTTATCATTCAAAAAGAGCCATTAAAACACAAGAGGGCGCTTTCTAAAAAGGCATTGGTTTCAACCATTTTTCATACAAAATTATGCATGTGATGTTTTATTGAAATAATGATTTAATAGAGAGATCATCAACAACTATTTAAAAAACGCTTTTGAAATTTTTTGAAAAAGTGCAAGCATTTTTTTTTTTTTGTTGAAAAAATCATCTAATTATTTGGGCCCCAAATAATTATAAGATCAGATATATTTATTGATATTTCAGCCGTTTCTGGGTCGGTTTTGACCAAATAAAGTTTATTCTGCCATTAAAATTGCATGTTCTCTCAGATTCGACACTCAGTTTTGCATTACCTCACAAAACAAATTGTGATGTGCAGCGCCCTCTCTACCAAAACTAAACTACCCCTTTAATCAACTGTTCACTTATATGTACCTATAGCCCTATAATGCCTAAATGGAAAAATATAAGCTGACTATTAATGGACACTGCGGGATCTAAATTAGCGTATTAACATATCAATCAGTAAAATGCTTTACTAAACGAGGAACTTTGCAAGCTTGGAACTTTCTTAATAGAAAAAGATTACAAGAAAGCCAGTTTAACAGATTAACTGTACGTCATCAGGCACTGACATTAAGTTTTGAAAATAAATACTGTTAAATATACAAGGGTGGCGATGGAAACAGAGCCAATATCAAGAGTTACAAACCTTCCTCCAGATCTTCAGCTAATCGAGCTTGGCCGGCCTTCTTCAGAACATCGCAGAATTCTTTGACTTGATCCCGTGCCTTACAACTCTCAAGCCAGTCATGAATCATATTCCTGGTTCCAGGACACTCGGTCAGACCACTGTTCTGTTGTTCGTACTTTATTACGCGATCATAATCGAAGCCCATGGCAATCCCCAGTTTGGAAATGCTTCGAAGACGGTTGAGTGCAATCTCATGTATGGTGTCGTCCCTTAGACGACCTTTGGTGACTGGCGATGGTGCTCCGATGGGCATGTCTAACTGCGGGATTCGACTAGGTCCTGTAAATTCATAATGAGAAAATCGGGAAAAGTTTGATTTTGACATTGTTCAGGAAATCTACACGATGTACACAATGCGTACCAATTTGCCTTTCGCACTGGCGCTCGTAGCTAAATTATATGTGAGGTGAACATATCATGATAAAGGGATCCCATTAGGCCATGAAAAATAAATTTTTGGATTGGCGTAACCCGCCCGACCCTAAAGATACCGCCGACCCTAAAGGTTTTTACTGATTAAAAAAAAAAAAATTTGCGTATTTGTGCGAATCCTGCAAAAAAAAAAAAAAAAAAAAACCTACCTACCTACCCTAATTTTTGGTTGCCCGTTACTCCGATCCAACAATTTGTTTTGGGCCTTAGTGGAAGTGGCCCATGACAAACTGACATGAATCACATATTAAACATTCCTCCTTAAATAGACATAACAAGGCAGAAAATAGTGCACAATATTGAATAACAATTAATTATATCGCTGTCAAATTTAGCCCAAGGGGCAGTGCATTAGGAGCCAGTGTCAAAGGAGTATCATAAAATGTCCCTGCTCATCATAGACAGCCCAATTTGAATACAAGTGAGTGTATCTTCCCACGTTCATAATTATTATCTACGTCACTAAAGTATACAATGCTTTGACTATGTAAACCAGCATGCCAGAGGTGATATAAATACCTGCTTCCGAAAATTGAAGTTTCAGGGTAGATTTGTGTTCAAGAGACAGAAAGTAGTCTTCGTCCCCAACTTCCGTCCCATCTTGTTCCCGAAGCGAGTAACTCTCATCTAGAAGATCTGGCCACTTTTCTAACATCATCTTGTGCAACTCTTCCAAGGAACTCACACCTATCCCGATTTTCTGTCCTCTATCAACTCGGTCGATCTTGATAATCTTCTTTTTTACTGGAACCTGTGAATTAAATGTGACATACTTTATGAGTCGTTTTATTTTACAATACGCTATGTAATACTTTTTGTATACACATTTTCGATTCATAACTTGTAATGTTGTTTTGTGTTATCTTCCCGGGCACAATTACACTTAAACTTTCTGGTATGGTTCATGTGGTTAATGGAATTTCACATATTTACTTATATGTTGCTATTGCACAATGGAAGTATGCATGGTAAGTAATATATTATCAGGTTTCAATCATAAAATTGAGAATTTAGTCATTAAAACGGACCGCAACCAATACATAAATGACTGTAACCAGTTCCCTACCATATTTAAAAAAAAATCCCATAAAGTTAATATAGGACCCACCAGGCTCCCCTAGGCGATGGGTTAACCCTTACTGTGCACTGTTAAAAGAAAGCTTTACGAATAATGACATAGGGTACATATGTACCAAGACGGTACTGAGCATGCTGAGAGGATGCTTACGTTCTTTTCATCATCATTTGGGCCAGGGTTTGACTCGACGTCACCGCAAAGAAGTAGCAACGAAAAGAGGACTAGCCTAAGAACAGCATACATGCATTCTTTGTAGAGTGTCCCATGGATAGGCGCCCACCGATGACGTAACGCCACTGGGATGACTGCTTCCCACGCGACTCTTTGTTCAGTGTTGTCCTTTGAATGATGTTTCTCGCTGGTCCAGTATGCTGCAGCTAGAATGAGCAGGACGTATCTGAGAGTACCTTGGTAGACCCGCCATGTCCGTTGAAAACGCAGCCGTTGGTTCAGACATATTTTCACTGTCATTACTGCAACACAGATAGCCCCTTGTCTGATGTCAAAAGAAGGGTCTTTCCCCATGTTCACGCTGGTCCAGACTACAATGGCCAGTAGGACAAGACACACGAATATCTCCAAAGTGACATGGTGTGTTGGTGCATCCGATGGTGGACGTTTATAAGTTCGCCGATGCTTCCGGAGAGGGCGCTCCCTTTGATGTGGAGTACCAGAGTTTGCTGGTAGGAAGGCGCCGATGCGAAACCGCCATACCTCTGTCGAGATGCCCATTCTCTAAAACAGAGAATCCAAGGAAAAGTTTTAAAGATATACGTGAGTATTGGTTACGTCCTTGGAGGGGGGGGGGGGGGGGGGGAGGGGGGGGGGGGGGGGGGCTCAACAAGACCGATCGTTGCCCGAGACCACTGGTTTAGATGGCCGAGACCGATGCAAAGTGGACCTTTCTGAATTTGCGGGGGGGGGGGGGGGGGGGGGTTGCGAACGCACCCAACTCACCCCTGGCTACGGGCCTGTATAGTGTCAGAATGTTAGGGTTCAAATTTTGTAATTTCTCAACAGATATGTGGCACAATGACAGGCAAATTGCCTCTTCTGCATGCATATGTAGGCTCCCTCACACTTCCAGAATTCTAGTGTATATATTATCATTAAGTGTAATACAATTACTACGTATAATCAAAAACATTCTACACGGACTCGTCTGATACTAATGCTGAGTTAATATATGTAATGAACAATTTTACCCAGAGCACTAGACGAGATAATACAGAGATTATCACAATAAAATATAAACAAATTATGGTAATTCAGTACTTACGAGTAAGATTTTCACTCGGCACCTACGAAGTAAAGTACTACATCTTGAGTCGTTCTTGATCGTTAAAATGATTACATTCAAACTATTCGCAAACGTATACTTGTGCCGTTGAATATTTATTTAATAATGGTAAATTTAACGGACTTTGAGCCATGACTTAATAATGATCGTTTCAAACTTGTGAGGGGGCTATACTTCTAACAGGAATAACTCACATCGCCCTCGATTCGTGCATCATTTGGATCAGACTGAATTATGTTAAAGGGATCTAGTAACTTTGTTGATATGTGCAAATAGTGATAAATGGTTGGTACAATGTATTTGTTGTTATCTGATATGTCCACAGGGTATTGTGTGAACATTTCAAGTCAAATGGACGTTATATGGCCAAGTAATGAGCAAAAATGCGAAGTGATATTCACTTACTCGTTGCATTCACTTTGTACACGGTTTTCGCGATCCGTTGGATTATTTAACATCTGAACACTTCAATCGTAAATATCTTTTAAACGAAAGGGAAATTTGAAAAACCGAAACCTGTCCCGTGATTTTATTGTTACTATAAATACAACAAGGTATGAGGGAGCCGCTAGAATTCCACTTGGATTTTAAGGATTTGGACAATGCAGTTGTTTTATATATATAATTTAGTTGTAGTTAGTAGTGTCAATTCTATGAGTTAACATTTTGTTTTACATACGCACACAAAATTACATAGACAAACATAAATACACACAGGTTGATTGTAGCTGAAGCTTCTCCCGAGGACAAATATTGGATATATATATTTCCTTGTTCTCGGACACCTGACAAAATATTCATTGTTTGACCACCGAGGACTATAATTTGTTTAGATACTTTTTTTTGATGACGTTCATTATTGATAATGTTCTTTGTGTAATTTTGTTCTCGGTCCAATTTTTTAAAAAGCATATTGTCTCCCAAGTATAATGCAATTGATTACAAATTAGATAATAACGTGACAAATCATAATCAATGTTATTTATTTGCATGAAGATCCGAATTAATGTTCCGCACATGAGGACACTTGCTCTATAGCACTGACAGTCACCATGCATACATTCACTCGTTTTTGCTTTCTCTCTCTCTCTCTCTCTTTCTTGCCCCCCCCCCCTCCCCTCCCTCCTGAGACTTGCATTGTTTTACGTGCTAATTTGTGATAATCAGTAATTTGAACTTACATTATGCAGTTTATCAGTTGGTATTATTAATGATGTGGGTATCATATTGTGGTAGGCCTTTTTTTTTCTTGGAGGGGGGGGGGGGGGGGGGGGAGACGCAAATGATTTGGGGCACATCGTATGTATTTCTTTATTTCCACCCAGATTGTTCCCTTATGGTTTTTATTGTTTGGGTAAATTAATGGGGAGGAGGGAACGTTCCCCCCGTGCGCCCCGGCCCCGTAGCTACGCCACTGAATTCATGGCCCCACTCTTGATAGATTTATCAATAATTATAACTATTATTTTATCGTCTTTTTACAAACGTAATCGTACTGATCACTGCTTGATGCTATGGCGGGCATGAACGTCTATTGTGCGGGACATGCTGGCTCGGGGAGCATCGGCAGACTGTCGGCAGTTTCCACCCGTTACCGCCTACAAGTGCCCGCTCTATGCAGCCTACCCCTACATCCAGATTCTCGATGTGCTGCTGCGTCACTGCAGAGGCTGCAGCTGTCCCCACTCCCGCTGGACCATGTTCAGGGTGTTCTCCCGCTCCAAGGACCTCGAGGCCATCAGGTTCCTCCTGGACAGGGGACAGACAATTGAGCCAGAGTGCAACGACTGCGCCGTGGCGGGCGATCAGAATGTGTACTGCCCTCTCAGGGACTATGCTGTTGGGCAGAAGGAGTTCTTTGTGTCTCTAGTCAGGTTGTGGGCGCAGTACATCAACTTCAAGCCAAAGTGTAGATACATCCTGGAAGCTCTCAAACCACAAATTGGTAGGTGTTTAGTATGAAACAGTAATTTTTAATTTATTTATCAGGGATGTTATTTTTCCAGGTTAATCTGGCAATACAGATTCTGTTTCCTTTTCCAGATTGTTTTACTGAAAGAAATTGTGATTTTTAATTTACCCTAAGAACAATTGATATTCATGTAAAGAAAATGTATTCTACGTAGAACCTGTATCAATTGAAATAAAATGTTCAACATTTTCTTTTTAGGAGCACTATGTTAGCACTCAGCTTACTTGCTTATTACTTTCAGATTTCTTTCATGGTGTTACTTATAAATCCCTGAATTATGTTGTTCAGTGTGTTTGTTGTAGGTTGACTAAATCCTTAGATAAACTTGAATCGATTCTAATTTTACTCCCTCAAAAAAGTTTTGTGATACGTAACAACATTCTCATGATATTCCTTGATTTCAACATATATATATGTGTGGAATTACCAACATTCTCATGTTAATGTTGTTTTAGTGAATGTGAGTTTCCAAATTACCTCTATGACCACCAAGTTTTCATCCCTGATATTCCTGTGTTAAAAAGTTAACTTAATGCAGTTCATATATGATCGTTCTACTAAAATATCATGTCTCCACGTTTGTATCTTCCCTTAGATTCACCCAGGCAACTACTTCATCTATCCAGGATAGTGATCCGAGAAGCCTTGGGACCTCGGCACCTAGTTACAGGAGACAGCGTCCGTAGCTTGCCAATACCTACTGTCATGCAGGAATACCTCCTTCATAGGTGACAAAAGCCACTGTGAACTATCCAGGAACATTCTACATAGGATTGCTGTAATTTTGTTTGGAATACTGTTTTTTGCTGCATCTGTTCTTGCTATCAATGATTGTCATTTGAGATGTATTGGGACCTCGGCACCTTATTACAGAGGACAGAGTCCGTAGCTTGCCAATACCTGCTGTCATGCAGGAATACCTGCTTTATAGAGGATGAAATCCACAACGTTAGATCGCTGTCAGTTTGTAATAACACTTTTCTGCTGCTTGTTATGTACATAATACTAGCATCTTGCTACATGAGACAGCGTCCCTAACTTGCCCATAATTGTACTGAATTTTCAAGGAACGTTTAAATGTCTTTTGCCGTCAGCTTTTTGGTCCTATTCTGTACCCGTGGTCAAATTCACCTGTGCAAATGTCCATCAAAGATGCTTTTGGTCCTTGGCATCTATCTACACTAAAGATATTATCCCTCAAATAACTTGCCTATAACTTAATTAATGACTAAAAATTATTGTCCCTAACGTGCCTATAATTGCACTGAATCATCAAGGAAGGCTCATGTTTTTTGTCTTTAGCTTTTGTTTCTATACTGTACCTATGGTCAAATTCAAATGTGCATTTGTATGTCCAGATTAGTCCTTGAAATTTGGAGTTCACAAAGATTTTAGATGGACTTAAAATTATGGAAAGCTATTAGTTATTATATCCCTCATGAGAATGTTCTAGCCATGTGATTGGTCGAAACGCCGTCACGTGTTCAAGTATAATTTCTCCCATCAAATCCCAACCTCATAATTATAGTACTTTTGTACAGTACCTTTTTTGTCGAGGACAACGAACTTTTTGGCCCTGCCGAGGGTGTTATATTAAATTGCTGATACGCATGTAATCTCATAGGGCACGTTGTTAACAACCTCTAAATGAGGAATCAGCGAACGTTTACAACCGACTTGTTTTGTTCCCATGACAACCCAGAACGCAGCGGCAGCCAATGTGAACGCTTGTGGCAGCGCAAGTACGCGTGTGCGCGTTTGTGCGCAGAAAGGTAGTGCGCTGTTGCGCAAAGTGTACGCGCGGCTACGCTTAACGTAACAATGGTATAAGCGTCTTAGCCTTTTTTAATCATAAATCGTGTTCATGTGCAGGATTTACAAAATGAAAATAAAAGACTCGATCAATTGCTCAATATTCCAAACTGTTGAGCCCTTTGTGTTAGTTATAGGTCGTTTGTGATCCAAATAATATGAGGGATATAAAACAAATAACCAAATCTCCTTGCTCGGGTGATGGAGGCAAACTATACGCGCCTCGGTGATCTGCGAAGGTACCATCATGCCTCGGCTATCGCCTCGGCATGATAGTACCTTTGCAGATCACCTCGGCGCGTATAGTTTTGCCATCACCCTCCCAGTCGATGGTTATTTGCTTATTATGTAACATTAATAAATTAGTTTGAAAAAACAAAATGTTGTTAAAATGCAACAATTTGTTCTATTATCAAGGAGATTTTATGTTCTTGATGTAACATTTCTTAAAAGTTTAAATTATGTTCATTTGTTTGAATTTTGAATATACATGTGTATGTTTTTATTCCAAGGCTACAAATTACCTATCTTAATATATTTGGTAAAGTCCAACTTGGAATTTAAGTTCAACTTCAAATCTTTGTGAAAGACCTCTGGAATAAGTTGCCTACAACTGAATAAAGAAAGGATTATTTTCAACTTAAAATAACTTAAATAATTCCGCAACTATACAGTACTAGATACTATTACTGAAACTGCAGAAATACAGGTACGTGGAATCGGTGGCGTAGCATGGTCGGAATGGTTCCCCTTATGTTTTCCGACTTATTGGGGGGGGGGGGCGGGGGGAGGGGGGCCTGTGCCCACTCCCCCCGCCCCCCCCCCCAATAAGTCGATAGATAGATAGATACGCCACTGTGTGGAATGTTGCAAGCGAAATGTCATAAATACTAGAGCGATGTGGCCAAAATATATATTTATAGAATGGGGACCTTCGGTGGAGGTATTTAAGTCTGATTTTGTAGATCATCAATATGCTGATTTTTACAGCAAATACAGAATATCTATTTGTCAAAATATTGCAATGTTCTTGAGAAACTCATCATCTGTAAGTATTTATGCTGCTGTTATGTGTGCCTGCTACTTTGTATTTCAGTCTTTTATTGCATTATTTGAGGTTGCATATTGTCGCCGCTAGATTTTCAGATTTAAACTGTGAATTGTCTGATCCCTTTAAAATGAATCAAATTTACCCAGGACCCTTCCAACTCCATGAAGAAACAAATTCATGATTACATAACCAATGCTACTCATGATATTAAAATTTTCACACCGTCGCAAACTAACAAACTCGTGTATGTCAACGTTTTTAAAATTTTGATACATTTGCAAATGTTGACATTTGTCTAAGACTAAGATAAGTCTTTAAAGTAAGAAGAGCGATTTCCTATGGAAATATAATAATGTAGATTTTTAAATTTACCATCCTGATTTAACTATGATTTTTCTTTGATGCCCCATCAAGCAATTACATTTAAGACGTCACATTTTGTTTTTGCCTGATTCAGGGTCATGGTGACTCAAAACAAAGAAAATACATAGAAAGTCTTTTATATTTTGTTGCCCTGTCGGGCAAGTACATTTGAGTAGATTTAGTGAAAAGCTTCATTTTGATGGCCAAGGCCGTGTTAATTAAGCGTCTTGTCAATGTGTGCAATTTTATATATGGTATGGTACAGCTATGTATATACCAAGTTTCTGAGTACTTTGCTAAGTAAGGTAATTCTGCAGAACTGTCTACAATCAAATGCTGATATTTATTTGTGCATATGTCGTGGATGGATATTGGATATTAAATGATATTATATATGGCACGTCTTTCTTTTTCACCGATGCTTGTTTGTCAGATTCTGTACTTTGGTGATAAGTATGATATACTTCAAATTTCCAGCAACTACTTTAGTTTGTTTATTGAAAACATAAATTGCCTATGTTGAAATTTAAAACTTAATTACCCTTAATGATGTACAATTTTCAAGGCTTAAAGCATGTGGGAAGATGAGGGTGGAAAGGTCAGAACAACTGTTCTTCCGTGACAAAATGAATGAACAATTTATGAAATTTTAAAAATTCTATTCCATATTTTGTAAATGAGAGATGAATGTGCAGCACTCCACAAAACCATTAACTGGCATCTCATGGTTTGAATTGAAACCACCTTTGTGAATTCCAGGCAGGAAGTTTCATAACAACTTGAAGAAATAATTAAACAGACATATTTTTTCTTTGCTGTTCGTATAAGCATTCTGTTTTATCCTGTTTAATATACACATTAACATGGTCAGCATACATTGAATGTACATCTCACAGAAAATAAAATTATAGCAAAAATTATTCACAATTCATTTTAATACTTTTTATTTACCATAACTGTGTATACAATAAACCCTAATATATCATGTTTATAACATTTTATATTTTAACCCTATCTTAACTGGGCTATTTGAGACCGGGGGTGGTATTCTGTAAGGATCTTAGGAGGTGAAGTTGATCTTAAGAGCAACTTTGGTATTCTGTAAGTTGCTCTTAGAGTTGCTCTTAAGACCAACTCTGAAAAGTTGCTCTTAACTTAAGAGCAACTTTTCGAATATGTAAATGTATGCAAATATATGCAAATAAGCATCCTAAGATAAGAGGTATTCTGTAGATGAAGATAAGAGCAACTTTTTGATCTTATCTTAAGACTGCCTACAACCAGTCTTAGTTTGAATTAAACACAACAAAAATAGGAAGTCCCCCCTCATCAAAACAGCGTAACCTTTTAACGAAACGGTTTTTAGCAAAATAACTTGGCAGAATTGTTTCTACACTTATTGACTAACTTCTGTTTTAACATTAAATTGGTCCGTCAAGTCATGCATGAGTGAGTAACATTTTGACTCTTGTGACTTTTGAAAAGTGACAATTTTGCCTTTAATGTGTGCTCACTCATGCATGACTTGACGGATCAATCTCATTTTCACAGAGAAGTTAGCCAATAAGTGTAGAAACAATTCTGCCAAGTTATTATGCTCAAAACTTTTTTTACGCTATTTTGATTAGGGGGGGGGGGGGGGGGGAGGGGGGAACTTACTTTGTTGTTGTTTTCAGAACGCGTGATCAAAATGGCCGACGAATTATTGTTATATCAATTTTGGCGGCGGCAGGAGCAGCTAAATCGCAAAGGTCAATTTTAAAAAGTAGAAGAAAATTCTCCCTCTATGATGCTCCTATCTACAACTTTCGTTGCATTTTCGCAACGCACTTTGATGACATGTTTGACTGCAGTTGACGTAATGCAATTTTGGACGAATTATTCTGTTACTAGGTGTGGTACAGTGGGTACACCATATAATTATGATATGAATAAACAAACAAACCCGTTTATAAACGGGTTGGTTTGTTTATTGATAATTCTATGGGGTACAAAGTTGCTAAGGCATAAGCATATTTTGCGCATAAATTACTTATTGCGCGTTGTCGGTGCGCGCACGATGCGCGCAACACACTTTCATGTACCATCTATATTGCTCAGTAACATAATGATTGACTGAAATTGACTTCATAAATGCACGTTTTTATTATTGCTCCTTGAGAGTTTGAGCAATTAATTGTATACGTGTCCGTATTTAAAACATGTACAAATAAATATGAACAAATATTTTCTTCAAACACTTATAGATAAGCAGATATTATTACATCTCAATTACATCTTAATTCCATCTCAAGGAAATAAAGGACGCTTAAACTTATATTTATTTTCTATTAGAGTTTGTTCAATTACACATTTCTTTATTAACTGAAGTTTGTTTAAATGAGTAATATGATTGCTGTTATAATGTCATACTGTTAAAAGATATGTTGGAGTACTGTAATATACTTTGCA
>JBAMJV010010873.1:0-36539 GCA_037951105.1 Echinarachnius parma | reverse complement strand
GGTAGATAGATCATCAACAACTATTTAAAAAACGCTTTTGAAAATTTTTGAAAAAGTGTAAGCATTTGTTGATTTTTTTGAAAAAATCATCTAATTATTTGGGCCCCAAATAATTATAAGATCAGATATATTTATTGATATTTCAGCCGTTTCTGGACCGATTTTGACCAAATAAAGTTTATTCTGCCATTAAAATTACATGTTCTCTCAAATTCGACACTCAGTTTTTCATTACCTCACAAAAAAATTGTGATGTGCAGCGCCCTCTCTACCAAAACTAAACTACCCCTTTAACATCTGAACACTTTAATCGTAAATATCTTTTTGACGAAAGGGAAATTCGAAAAACCAAAACCTGTCCCATGCATCTTGTGTTAATACGAATACATTGAGGTATGAGGGAATCGCTAGAATTCCAATTGGATTTTTATGATTTGGACAATGTATACTAGATCCCTTTAACAGTCTTGGCAAGCAAAGTCTTCTGGGAGCGAGAGGGAAGAGGAGGCGACAGAGCTGAAAATGGCCCCTGACCCATTTTAGATCCCCTTTGTGGTCAGTTGATGGCTCCAACTGCATAATCATCGGCATTATCTGAAAGGCAAATTGAATGTCTGTGTTATAATATACCGTGTATGTGCTGGTAATATTTGAAGGACAAAACATTTCGTTTACATTTGACTCACCCATGTCGTTTCCCATCTTTTTATTATGACTTGTTATAATAATGTTCTGGGGGGGGGGGGGGGGGGGGGGGGGTGTTTACACAAATATTCTAAGTTGAACTTAACACTAAGTTGGACTTAACAAGTATGGAAAGTCGTTTGTTTAGCCTTGGAATAAAATATATTCAAATGCAAGAGGTATTTTAGACTTTCATAAATTTTAAATGAAAAACATGAAATCTCCTTGATAATAGAAAAATATTAATGATTTGAAACAACATTTTATGCCTGAAACTAACGGCTTTCCATACTTTTGAAATCCAACTTAGAATTAAATTAAACTTAGGATCTTTGTAAAACACACCCCCCCCCCCCCCCCCCCTTGGTAATAATCAATCATGACCTTGGTGAAAAACAGCAACATTGCAATATGTTTTAATAATCTAACAAAATACACACACCTTCAACAAAACAATACAATTTACATAATTCTATTAAAGAGAAGTTCGGCAACATAATGTGAAGCACGGTGGGTACCAAACTGATATTTCGGTTCCCGAAAGAAACAAACCAGCTTGAAATACAACATGCTTCAATTCCATCGGTGTTAGTGTGTTTCACAAAGATCCTAAGTTGGACTTCAAACTTATGGAAAGCCGTAAGCCTATTTGAATTTTTGTGTGTAAAAAGTCTTTTAAAAGGCATAACATTTTGATTCAAATCGTTAATATTTTCTGTATATCAAGGAGATTTCCTGTTCTGAAAAGTCTAAAATACTTGAATTTTTGCTTTTGAATATATTTGATTCCAAGGCTACAGATGGCTTACCATACTTTTTAAGTCCAACTTGGAGTTAAATTTAACTTAGGATCTTTGTGGAACACCCCCTGGATAGGTCATTGCCACACGTACGCTTTTTGAAGTGACATTTTAACTTTGACATGTTACCATACCTGCATGATCATAATTCTGACAGGTTTTAAATCAACGGCATAATTTGAAATCAATCAAATAAAGGGGTATACCCATTCGTCTTAACGAAAAACTGCGCAACCCCTATATAGACGTTATCAATCATTAAACAAAATATTGTTCGTGATTCATATAATCATATACAAATATATGTATATGTTAAGAAAAGAAAATGGACGATGAATTTCCTAAGGGAAAAAGAAGGAAAAATGGAAATTTGAAGGATATAATATTAACTCATTATTGGTAATCTCTTTATACATGATTGTGTTCTACATAAAAATATATGACATAATTAAAGAGAAGACGATGCAATAAAAAAAAATGTCGCTGTTCTGTAATAATAACCGTGTTATAATCATAGTTTGACAAAATTACAATACTATAGATAGTTTGTGGCGATGTTTATCGTTCAGATCGTCCAAAATTCATATCTAACGAGGAAACAAATACAACCATCTGATTAAAAACATAATATATCTAGACTAACGATTATACCATTTATATTTTTCAGTCTATTGTGTGTAATTCAGATGGTTGTATTTTCTCGTTTCCTCGTTGGTCAAATTCAATGTAACATTTGAACCCCATTCTATACTTACTGTTGAAAAAACAACAGAATAACAATATGAGACGATCCGTCAGAAGTAAAGAAATAATTATGTGAAAATGATAATTGTAATGAGTTATTGTTGTTAATCTCAGCCCAGACACAAAACGTCAAATTATGCTTAATTTATTGCGCATCAATTATGAGTCTGCCCCTGGCCCATATTTTGCCGTTAATTGAATTACCGATCGGTGTGCAAAAGTCTTAATTTTTAGCGTCACGGACATAGTTATCACAGTGTTACTTAGTACGTATGTATGTCTTATTTTAGCACGCGTGCGGATAACAAAATAAAACACTACAAAACTGAATTTAAAAAAAAACTATTTAAACAAAAATCACAAAGAAAAACAATGAAAGAGAGGATTTTTCCAAGTGGAAAATATCAAAATGACGGGAAAATAATCTGGAAATAGAATCTCCGTGTCGTACATAATATATATTTTTGGGTCAATTTAACAAGAAAATGGAGATATAAATGTATGCCTCAAGTCATGCCAATGATCATCACAATGTTGACCAAAATAATTCATGTCATCAATTCCCCTTTTATCATATACTCAATCTGCCTGAGCAGCATAAAACAAAATAAATACAAGGCTTCAAAAAGATATGATTTTTGTTTTCATATTGTCTTCAGTGCCAGCAGCTAGGGGACCCTTCCTGGGGAAGCAGCCCCCGAACCTTCCCGAACAGAATTAACTCGAAGGCGCGCTACAAGTTGATGAGAGTCGTAAACTCCGGACACGCCCCTACCATCAGCGACGCCACACGGCTACGCATCACCGCCTGCAGTCCCCCGATTTAATCCGGCCAATGTCCGTAGTAATCACCCGCGCGATGCTAAATAGGCGAGTGGCAAGAGATACAAGACAGTGCATGTTGCAGCGTTGTCAGTGTTGTACTCACACTTTAGTTTCAACCGCTTGTGCTGAGCAAGATTTCTTTCTCAAGTTTCTTGGCATAACAATAATTTGTCGGAAACATATTTATTTGTCTGCTATTCTTATTTCTATTTAGTGAGTGTGTTACTGTTTGTCTTCAGTTTCAGGAGAGCCTTTGCTAGCTGCATGGCGCCTCTGAAGAACATGTAGATCTTCATTCGTAAAATTGAGGCCTGAATTATAATTTTCAATATCGGTTTGATATAACCGCGCCATTCGCGCCATTTTGACGTCTTTTCTCTAGCCCATACTTTAATTTAAAAAATAGACCGAATGGACTAAATTAGGAATCATGCGTGTAACATAATACATGGAATAGAACAGTAGGGTTAGGTTTAACCCTCTCGAAGCAAGAATTAGGAACAAGGAGATTAACATTGACTGTAAAGGCGTTGTTTTCTGGCAGAGGTATAGAGTACAATATGCAGAGAGTATCAGCCGAAAACAAAAAGAAAACCATGGTTAAACAAAGAGATAATAAAACCATAAATTCAGTATTATAATGTATACATCGTTATTATTCTTTAAAAAAAAATGTGTCTTATAATTTATGTGCCATCCCCTACTGTCAAACCTTTATGATGTGTAGTTTTAATATTAATAAGTTCACATTTAGTTGTACTACTGTATTCATTGACACCTATCTATAATGCACATTGAAACCTTACAAAAGCGGTGCTCTTCTAATTCGCTCATTCATTAAAGGGATCTAGCAACTTAGTTGACAAGTGCAAAACTTGATGAGTGAGTAATACAATGTGCATTCGTGTGATCTGATATGTCCACAAAGTAAGCTGTGAAAATTTCACGTTAATTGTATGTTTTTTTGCCGAGAAATGAGAAAAAATGCAAAGTGATATTCACTTACTCATCGCACTTACTTTATACACGGCTTAAATTATCCCGTAGACAGATTAAAGGGACATTCCCTCTTTTGCAAGCCAAATTTCAAAAGTTGCGAGGTTATTGTTTTATATGAAAGAAATGTCATTTAATAGCATGCCTGAACAAATTAGGGCTTGAAATCTCTTATTCGTGGAGTTATAGACCTAAATCTAATAAACCATCGTCCAACGGTTAATTGTGCATGAAACGTGTATTCACCCGTCGAGAAAGTTCGCTCACGGATTCCACGGAGCGCCACAGCGCTATGCGTGACCCCTATGTGACCCGCGCTAGCTACGTGACCCGCGCATGAATAACAGTGGGTAAGCGATTACTAATCAATATAACCAAACCTCGCTTAAACTGACTACATGTAATTATATATTCTTCATTTTTAGATCTTTTTCCGTGACATACATTTACAAATGTCGGCTTCACAATACCTTCACAAGAATAAGTGCAATATTGTTGTAATATTATGCTAAATCAGTTAAACTTCTTTATTGACCGATATATAGTTTTATGGAGGGACGCATTCGTTTTTTCATTCGTAGAATCCAACTTACAGGGCTGTTCGATATGATTTTTTTGTGTGTGTTACATTCATCCCCATCCGTCAACTGGAAACTGTTCAGACGTTTTGTAAAAGAGGGACTGTCCCTTTAACATCTGAACACTTCAATCGTAAATATCTTTTGAACGAAATGGAAATGTACAAAACCGAAACCTGTCCCTTGCTTTTATTGTTAATATGAATATGACAAGGTATGAGAGAACCACTAGAGTTCCAAGTAAGTTCTGAGGATTTGGTAAATGTTACTAAATCCATTAAATCCATTTACAAGACATCCTAAAAAATAAAGCACAATTTTGGGCTCGACCTTGTCTTTTCCGTATGGAGGAAATTTACCTACCTCTTTCTTTCGTGCTTCTTGGGTTGTAGCCAGATTGGTGGGTGGTGGGGGGGGGGGGGGGGGGGGGGGGGTCAGCAAGGGTGCAATACCATGTTCATACCGTCCCCTGGTGTAAAACACATTTGCTTCTACCCTGCATTTGGGGTGCAAATTTAAATTAAGTAAGAATATATACATTTCTAGATATAAATTGTAAAATTTTGACACAGACTGTATATATTTTTTTAAATAGTGAACTATTTTCACGTTAGCCAGCGTCGAAAAGGGAATCAAGGTGGCTATCAATTGTCCCCTTATGGAATATTATCCTGGATCCCTGTGTTGCAAACCTGTGAGTTGAAAATTGATTTTTAAAATGCATACAATATTATTCAAAGGAAAATTTACTAAAAATAATAATTTTACTTCTTTTCTGTCCATTTACATGTATATTTAAATATATTTAATAATAATAAAAATGTTGGGTTTAATCCCTGCACCCTAGATCTGGGTAGACTCTAAAAACGCCCCTGTATTGCCGCAGCTGCCCATCTTTCCTTTAGAAGCAGTCATGGCTTAGCGCAGGGTGGGCATGGGGGAGTGGGGGGGGGGGGGACTGGGGACGTGCCCCCAATCATTAAAAACAAAACACAATAACAAAGCGGGAATAAAATTATCCTCTATTATATAAAATAAAGAAATACAAAGAGTGCATGTGCCCTTAATATTTCGTGTGCCACTCCCTCCCCACACCCCTCCCAAATCGGTCTGAATACACCACTATGACTATGGAGGATGATGTATCCTCCTCGTTCTCCTCTGACTGGTGATGATGCTGTGTCGCCATGGTCCCCATACATCTCACTACCTGACACCATCACCATCACACCGTCTGAACTGCGTGGCGAGGTATTATAGGGAGGTGTGTATTTATAGGAGGAGTAGACATGGTAGAGATCGGATTAACATGATTAAAGGGCCAGGATGACTTGTCTGTTCGTTCGCGTTTAACTTTGTAAATATATGATGTTATATACGTTTTATGATTGAAGTTCGGAATTAAATACACTAATGATACTGGAAGGCAGAAGTTACCATCCACAAATATAACCTATACTTGTACATTATTGGCCCACGGCCAGCTTATATTTTGATGATGTTGATGTGTATTAATATAAGGTAAGACGTGATGTTACTATAATAACAATATTGCACTGATTTTCAGAACTTTTCAGAATTTTACTCATCTTATAGAAGGGTATAACGTTCATAATCAAAATTTCGTAAAAATTGAAAGCAAGAATAATAGGCCTAATAAAAAAGACCCCTTGCTAATTTACTATACAATGGACGTATTTTAACATCCTTTAATGTTATCCAGCTATGACGATGAAATAAGGGCAATCTAGCATCGGTTTGGGGCAGCGTTTGTTTGTTCATGTCAAGTTTGTGTGGTTTGCCTGTCGTCTGCCGTCGACGCCTAATGACCATCAATCACGTGACGTGACGTCATGACGTATGGGCGCGTTCAGTGACTGACGGGTCGTATAAGGTCCGGCCGGGCCGTCTTCAAGCATGGTCTTGGGTATATTATAGTTACTTTATGGGTGGTATGGTATATTAACGCTAAACAACCAAACCGTGTTCTGGTTATAGATGGGTTGCTATGGCGCGCCGAATCGTATCATCATCATTTTGCGTGATCCATCATTAATGATTGCGCGTAACCTAGCAACGGCATCGATCAGACGAAAAAAGTTCGTAGAACATCGACATTGTTTGGATGGTAGTATGGACAATAAACGGGAAAATGAAGGGGGGAAAAAAAGAGATAAATTACAACAAGCTAGCTAAACTGAGAAAACAAATCTTGATCGATGTAGAGAAAAGTCGGAGGACATACGATTTTGGTCTATTCGAACTACGTGCCTATAATATTATTGAAATAGATGTTTCGTTATCATATGACACACGGATATCATAATGTTTAGTCTGTGCTTTCATTATGAAGGGCTCAACGAGTTCACAACTGTGTTTAAGAAAGAAATATCTCTTCATTTATTGAAAATCTATATAAAAGACTAGACTTCTCGTGACTGCGTGACGTAACATTGTATAAAAAGTTTCAACCAAGTTTGCAACATTATTTTGAAGACGCAGTGGTTACCTGGCTACTGTAAACAAACAATTACATGATCTTGTTGTTAAGTTGTCTGGTTGCTAAACTCTCTTTGGCAGGGAAAAGTCAAGTATTGCTTAATAACATTCATTTAGATGTATAGGAAGAGCACAATTATGTATGATACTTACTATACACCCACATGGTGGTTTAAAGCTCCACGTCAGTAAGCTGTTTTAGCTTCAAAATAAACTGCAATTAATGTTCGATCGTTTTGAATAGTCACGTGTATGTAAAGATTACTGTATACGTTAGACCGAAATATTAATAGACAAGTATGTTGTTGAAAAAATGACGGGACATAAGTTCGAAGGCAATATATATATTGTGGGATTGTACATCTAAATTATATATACGGAACGGAAGCTGTTTTTGCCAATTTGTTTATTATTTTACTAGCGCAACATACAATGTATCCCTCACCTTGATTAAATTGCGTTCAACAAATCAATTTAATCTATGATTAATGAATAATTTGGAAAGAGTTTCATACCATTTAATGCAAGTCTCCATGCAAAGACAACCATTATAGAGCTTTAAAGCCTTCACAAATAACCCCTCGTCTTCATCTCAGTCGGACGTTTCTCCATCTCGCTTTACGGTTACAAAAATATCCGACCGCGAATATCTTATTTATTTACAGAGTTTCTCTTCCCCGCCTTCTTGGGTGGAGTCGCGCCTAGTTATCTCCAGCACATTAATTTAGCCTCCTGTATTGCCGGAACAAACTGGCTCGGGCGACTTTCACACTGTGAGCAGAAGCAGTTAAGGTTAGGTTGAGGAAAAGGCGGTTTAGGTATGCGACCAAATTCGATGTTTATATAGGCTAGGCCATATCCATGGAGTTATGCCTACTGTTGGTATACCTTCCAAATGATGACGGCTCTCCCTTAAACCCCCCCCCCCCCCCCCCCCCCCCCCCCATGCAGCTACGCCACTGAATACAGGTAATTACAATTATTCCGTCAATCAATCAATCAATCGTCTGAATCGTGTCGTTAGATGACCTTTCCCATCCGTGACCATTCTTATTTACGCAGTCGCAGTTGAAAGCAAACTCGGGCTCGTCATCATCGCCGACAGATCTGTGAATTATTATGATCGTGTTTGAAGAATAATATTTCTACCTTCTTACGTAAAGAACGCACGTAAACCAAATGAGACATGGAATTTTTGTTTATTATTATTATTATTATTATTATTATTATTATTATTATTATTATTATTATTATTATTATATTATTAATATTATCATTGTTATACAATAATAGTGGTAGTAGTAGCAGTAGTAGTAGTAGTAGTAGTAGTATTAGTAGTAGTAGTAGTAGTAGTAGTAGTAGTAGTAGTAGTAGTAGTAGTAGTAGTAGTAGTAGTAGTAGTAGTAGTAGTAGTAGTAGTAGTAGTAGTAGTAGTAGTAGTAGTAGTAGTAGATAGTAGTAGTAGTAGTAGTAGTAGTAGTAGTAGTAGTAGTAGTAGTAGTAGTAGTAGTAGTAGTAGTAGTAGTAGTAGTAGTAGTAGTAGTAGTAGTAGTAGTAGTAGTAGTAGTAGTAGTAGTAGTAGTAGTAGTAGTAGTAGTAGTAGTAGTAGTAGTAGTAGTAGTAGTAGTAGTAGTAGTAGTAGTAGTAGTAGTAGTAGTAGTAGTAGTAGTAGTAGTAGTAGTAGTAGTAGTAGTAGTAGTAGTAGTAGTAGTAGTAGTAGTAGTAGTAGTAGTAGTAGTAGTAGTAGTAGTAGTAGTAGTAGTAGTAGTAGTAGTAGTAGTAGTAGTAGTAGTAGTAGTAGTAGTAGTAGTAGTAGTAGTAGTAGTAGTAGTAGTAGTAGTAGTAGTAGTAGTAGTAGTAGTAGTAGTAGTAGTAGTAGTAGTAGTAGTAGTAGTAGTAGTAGTAGTAGTAGTAGTAGTAGTAGTAGTAGTAGTAGTAGTAGTAGTAGTAGTAGTAGTAGTCGTCGTCGTCACTGGCGTAAATCTGTCCGGAAAAGACAATGCATTGGGGGGTCGAGCAATTGTTCACAAACGGTTTGTGAACAATTGCTCGACCCCCCAATGCATTGTGCTTTCCGAACAGATTTACGCCAGTGGTAGTAGTAGTAGTAGTAGTAGTAGTAGCAGTAGCAGTAGCAGTAGCAGTAGCAGTAGCAGTAGCAGTAGCAGTAGTAGTAGTAGTAGTAGTAATATTTACCTTTTTATTACTGCAAAATTGATTAACATATCACTTTGAAACGGCAAAAATCTAGATCGGCTCACAAAATGACATAATATCATCAGTAATATTGTGAAAAAAATACGTCAAAGGGTTCGCAATTCTTTTAAAGAAAAAAATATAATATCTAACGAAGTCATGACAGCTCCATGCAAAATATCCCGCGTGATACAAGCTTTATGCCATCTCACTTTCCCCCAATAGTCGCTCGAACATTCACTTTTGACCCCGTCGTGTAGGTTAAGTTCAATTAATAACGCGTATTACCCTTTTCCCCACAAACAAATCTTAACCGAAAAAAAGGATACAATTAATATGACGGAAGTCTCCATATACGAGAGAGTTATCCGTGCTCCGGGCATGTTGGCAGCTAGTAAACCTATCTATGAATGGACTATCATGATGGATACTCTAAAACGTGCGAGAGACCCAATAGCAATTTGTTATCATAATAATAAGCCTTTGTATTTCTTCTCTAACATATAATCTCATAATAGTTCACATCCGTAAATCTTGGTGTGAGAAAAGTATAATAAATTGTTTCATGTTGATAACGCGCGATTAATATTATCAGGTTTATATAGATCTGTATATTTTATTATCACATAAAACTGATAATCAAACGGAATGGATCGAGTTCAAGTGTTTGTAAAACGGCCTCTTATTGTGTCCCTTATTTGTAAGAACAGACAACAATAGGTGCAATACATGTATTATAAGCCTTTAATGGGGCAGCAGGTTAGGGGGCAATTAACACCCTTGGATAAATGTTGTTCCCCTCTTACTGGGTTCCTTCCCCGTAAGCCAAATATAAAAGAAGAAGAACAAGAACAAGACCTTAGTCTGATTTTGAGGAGGCACAAGCAGACCCCCATTGTATCCTTGCCCTCTTCTATGCCCCCCCCCCCCCCCCACCCCATTGTGTGAATGGTTCCTGGCTACGCCACAAGGCATGGGTGAGGTGAGCGGGAGAGTTAATAGGAGGGTGAGGGTTTTGCCTCTAAATTCTGATTGACGTCGCAGAAGGAAGAGGGGAGATACGGGAGAGGAGCTCCACCCCACCACATCGCGTGCCCTCTCCTCAATCGAGAGAGAGCAGTAGGATCAGCAGCGTCACAAAGTGAGTCAAGACCGCTGCCTATTCCTCCTAGACCCCGGGCCAGGAACTCACTTGCTCCCAGGGCATATAGGGCGGAAGACCATCGAAACTTTACCCGGAAGCTATTCTAATAACGACACACAAGCAAAGGCAATAAACTTCAAAACATGCTACTTTACGCGCCCGCAGAAACACATCATCAATTTCGTTTCACGCGTTAAGAAAGAAAACAAAAAGAGGCAATACAAATAAGAGAAACGATCGCAGAACATTAATGAAAATAGAATCATATCGTGAATGTTTAATGACCCGGGTGTTGATAGATGTACCCGAAAAGTGCCAGAGATTGAATTATCTCTCGATCAGATCAGAGATAAGACATCAAGTTTAGGGATACCGTCTGCGTGAGCTGAACAAACCGAGGCATTCTTTATTCCCGAGTCAAGATGCCTTGAGAATTCTCTAAGATAATAGCAATTACGATGGGAAATACAAACCTAGACACTTTTTATTCCCCAGCGAAGATGCCTTGAGAATTCCTTTAAACTAATAGCAATTACTATCGTGACAATGGGATATACGGCACGTTCAGCAAATAATCTGATTAGAATATGAAACGCGAGAAGTGGATCACTTCGGATTACTGCGTCTTGTTTTTTTTGTTTTTTTGTATAAAAAGAGTAAATAAATGCATTTTGAAAAAGATTTATTTCTCCGGGGTCAACCTTTTTCAAAAGGCATGAAGAATAACCCGTTACCACGACAATCCTTTCCCCTCCGTCCGCTCCTGTAAAGTGAGAAACTTGGCACACAAAAAGACCTAATATTTTATCTAACGATTATAGGGAGTCCCCCTATTTTCTTGTATTAACTGAACTAGCTAAATGTGGCAAAAGAAGGGGTTCATTAATTATATCAAAGTGCAAGAGATAAAGAAAAGAAAGGGTAAAATCTAACATCTTGAAATTTCGCCTACAAAGTATTAACTCTCGCATTTAGTCCTGCCTAGCAGATAATGGTAAATGGCCAGCCATTCCACAGTCGTTAAACATCGATCAAGGAGAGACAAATCTCTCTTGAATCCATGCAGTAGATAACATCCCTCACTCAAATCTGACTTATTGGTGTTTACATCATTTTCAGATGGTAAGACGTATGTATTTAATATGATGTTGTTTGTTTGTTAATGTTCGCAGATCATATATACACAATGTCGATATCTTATCTCGGGGCCCATTCATCTTGCTCGTTACCGTTGCTCACTTGGTATCACTATAAATTATGGTCACGATGATCACGATTCGTTATCCCTACTGAATTGGATCCCTGTTGTTTAGGGATGTAGTGGCGTATAATTATATAGCTAGGTGGCATTAAAGGAGAAAATCAAAGAAAACCCCTAAATATGACGATATTCATATCCACAGAAAGCTTATAAGCCATAGAATGAGCTTGACTGACATTCAAACAATATAACGCTTCCATAAAAGCGAAATTAGGGTGAAAACATCACCCTATTCCCAGGGACAAATTCGCTCAATCGCTACACGAAACGGCCTTTAGCTGTGACGTAAGAACCGGGCTTGAAGCCCAGGCGGTTGCCGCGGTTGTAAGCGTATAATATACCAGGCTGGAAAGACAAGCTTCAACTTATGTGCTATTTTTCCCTTACCAAGAATAAATTATAATACTACATAATTGTTTGTAATTTGCTTCTCATTTATATTTTCATCATGATATTCCAACAAATGTATTGTTTGTGACAAAAAAAGTTGAAAAAGGTGAAAAAAGAAGGGGAAAATATACGACTGTGTCGTGCAGTAGGCCTGCACAGATTTGGGAGCAGGCGATTTTTTACCAACATGTAGTTTCACTTTGACATATCAGACGGAGAATTTAACACTTCCATTATGGAAACAAACAGTTAATAATCATTATGAATCAAATGAAATTTAAAAAAACGAAGAATAGTTATTACTTTAGTCGATCTATCATGGCTAGTTTCATGGTTTAGCTTGAAAAGTCGAGTGAATTAGATTCGCGATCTCCTGTGTTGTTACGATTCATCCGCGATTTCTCTGAGCATTGGCAGCCGCATTACCTATACGGCTGATAGCGCTGGCGGATTTACATTTCCTGCGCGCGCATCAAAAAAACGAGTGCACGTGTTAGTTAGCTAGCTTGCTCCTCCACTGATACTTCGAAGTCCATTAACAGGCTGTTTTGTTGAAATTCTTCATCCATGTTGAACTGTCAGATGTAATTCTAGAGCGAGATCGTGATCGTGTGGACTGTAGAAAGCTTCGAATATAGCGCATACGCTGGAACTACTTTTAGTTCAATAACATACACAATATGCATAGTATACGGCCGGGTATACGATCGTGCGCTTGCATGGATTTCTCGATGGACGAAACTTTTACGAAACGAAACAAAACCAAAACAAAACGGTGAGAAATACACTATTCTATGTAATTATACCAGTTATTGACATATTGAAATGGATAAGAAATATTATATATTGTTATAACAAAGGCAATTCTAGCTCGGAACATGATTCTACTAGGTAATTTTGTTTTGAAACACAGCTATAATAGATTTGTTTTTCATACTATCTCCGTGTACATATGAACAACAATTCGGCAAAATGGTGAGCTGTAAACAGTTATTTTACGGAGATTGACACTTTTTCAATGCCAATAATGACATGAATATTGACATTAGGATATGTTTCAGGACATGGGAGGACAACTGTGTGTCAGATATTGATTATTCAGGCAATATTCAATCGTTTTGAGAGAGTAGAACTGCGTCCACTCTATGAACATTTGCGTGTAGATCGCCGTTCGAGCTAGAGCTGTCGGGAGCGCAAAGCCCGGCTCTTACGTCACGCACAGAGCCACTTTGCTGTGCCGATTTCATGGTAAAGGGGAGGGTCAATTCACTAAAATTTTATTTTCATAAAACATGAAACTGAACACTTTCATGACTTGTTAACTGCACAAATTGCTTTAATAACTCATTCTATCATAAAATAAACCATAATAACTTGATTTTATTCCCTTTGAATTTCTCCTTTAAGGGGTTGGGGTGCCTTTACTCCCTGTATGATTACTTTGTTAAAAACCCGTTCAGGGCCCCGTTGCAGAAAGAGATATACAATCGATTGTATAAAGTTACAATTGATTGTATGTATTGTTAGATCATGACTTTGTGTTCTAAATGCGCAAATCGGATTGGTTGACATGCGCACATGTTCTGACTTACAGTTTCTTGTAACTTACAGTCGATTGCATCTCTTTCTGCAACGGGGCCCATGGCCCGGATTCACAAAGGAGGTTTGTACAAACCATGGTTTACATCTATGGAGTGCCATTTGTAAACTGATGGAGAAAGAATGTTAACTCCTTACTTGTTAACAATGTTGATGGTACACATTTACTAAATGCACCAAATAAATGTTTGTCTTCTCAGATGGTGACATTTGCTGGTTAGCAGGCACTAACAGTCATATCATTAGAATTAAAAATCATTAAAATTGTTTTACTTGTATACGAGCAGCACTCCATAGATGTAGACCATGGTTTAAACCATGGTTTGTACAAACCTCCTTTGTGAATCCGGGCCGTGTTCTAAATGCGCAAATCGGATTGGTTGACATGCGCAAATGTTCTGACTTACAATCAACTGTAACTTACAATCGATTGCATCTCTTTCTGCAACGGGGCCCAGGACTATATAGCTGTTTGATTTTTGCTATAACATGTGATTCTCTATATAGACCCCAGTCTGCCAGTGGGCACCATTTTGGGCATCAGTCCTGAATGGTTAGATAAAGAAATACTTGACAGCTCGAAACTGTCATGACTCTTCTGATATTATTGGTATATTAAAACAAAACTTCATCAGACAATATACCACAAACTATTCATAATTTGGCTTATACGATTTTATTATGCCATTTACGGGGTGGGAAGGTTAATTTGTTTATCTTTCATTAAATAAATAACAAACTAAAATATGTAATTTTCAATTATTTTCACATTATAACGTCGTCTAGTGCCGTCGCTTGCATTAGTCTAACTTTGTTATTAGCATGCTAAGATAAGTAAACCGAACGCAGACTTCGTCTGGATGTCTTACGTTTTCTATGTTTTTACTCATTATCATGATGAAACCTGGATCATACAGAAATGACATGCAGAGTGTACTCCTGATGAGCCCGTCATATCGTGTTCTGTATCAATTTCTTTGGAGATGACTTTCCACCATCTCAAGGACTGGCGACACCGCGTCATCTATGCAAATTTTTTTTCTTTCTAGTATCTCCTGTCTCCACTTCGCCTTTTTTCTTTTTATTCTATACCCTACACGCAGCCGCATAGTTAACCCATTGCCAGTACGGGAACCGAGTGAGCTAATTTTGTTTTACTTTATGGGTGGGAGATTCCAACATCTAGTAGTGAACAGGTTGGGGCCCGGGGGGGTGAGGGGTGAGGGGTGACGGGGGGGGGGGGGGGGTGACGGGTGACGGGTGACGGGGGAGGGGGAGGGGTGACGGGGGAGGGGGCAAATTAAGGTGAAAGCTCAATGGGAATTCTTGTTCCCCTTGTCCCTGCCCTTAAATAAAATCAAATATAAAGGAATGCATAACACCATTTATTATATTTTATTTAAAGTAAATAAATATATCCATAAGATGAAACTACATATATATTTTCAAAATTGTGTGTAGGTTAAAATGGGCTACGCCGCTTCTCACAGCATGCACAAAGTCAAGGTAGAGGTATTGCTATATCAGCTACCCGGATATTGCCACCAAAATGATAACACAATCAACTCACTTTGACGTATACTCCTTATACTACCCCTGCTCCACCCTCACCAAACACCACCCCGACCCATATCCCGACCCCATCGTATTCACTTTCGATCCATACCTCAATGTCTCTCTATATAAAGACCTTGTTTATTTAGACATGCCACGGCGAAAGATTTGTGGCCCCTATTACAACAATTTATAGTTAACCCTGATTGTGGCCCTTAATCATCATACTGGACTTCCCGCGCTAGTTCGACCGAGTTTGACCGCTTGGACATTCATTGAGCAGATCTAGCCCGCATCGTCTATCCACAGTCACAGTCAAGTTCAGCCCCAGTCAGATCGCAGACGCTCGTTTACCAGTCGATGAACCGTCCCTATTTTTTTCTTCTTCTGTTCCTTAATTTCCCAATCGTTGACACCGGTTCCAGGAGAGCCATAATTCAAGACGCATTCTTGACTCGTGTTATTGTACGACACAAACTACTGTAAGCTGGAGCGGAACAGGGGACTTGACGACTAGTCTTGAAGTTGAAGTTTGGACGGATGTGCCACCGAGAAGCGAGAACAGAAACTTTCAGAGAAAAGTTGAAGGAAGAATCGTATCACATGGATAGCGGGATGGTCCAATCAGCGGGCTCGTTTCAAAGTCAAGACGCCGGTGTATTTTAGTCGTGTATACTATAGTAGATAAGGCATGTCCGATACGGCAGGGGCTACTTGCTTGTTATACTTGGCCTAAACCCACTGGAAATTTGTCCGAGCTGATCCCGACACCCACCGCCGCGCTTCTGTGAGGCATGCTGCACGGTAGCTTACCGGCTAAACCACCGATCAACCGGGCTGGGGAACGCACCATCGATCGCTTTTGGTCAACCGCAGAATCTGAATACCATCTTTAGCATGTTTAGCATTCTAGGAGGCGAACTGAAGCAACTTTGACTTTCAGACGAGAGACATTTGATATCTCGAGACCCCTCGTTGTTGTATGACACGCTTCATTTTATAGGTCGTGACTATGATTTCGCGAGTGCATTGCATCGAATGAAAATTTCGCCTTTCTTTGTTTTGTTTTTCTTTCTTCAAAATCAAATATTGCTGAAGCTCAGCAAAATTTAAATCAGTTTTGATTTCTGATCAGTTGGTCTCCTCCTAGTGACAACCTAGACTTGGCTCTGCCACGTTACAGCAGCTCCTCAATATTGTTTTTCACGAGGCTTGGGGCAAAAAAACAGCTTAATATTAAGTTGATGATCAGGAGGGAGAATTCTGGACCCATTGTTTTGCGGAGAATAGCTGTTCGAAAGTGAAAACTATTCTGCTCCTGTGGACTATACTATTTTTTTATCCGTAAATAGACAGACGAAGATCAATAAAGTCAACAAAAATCATCTTGCAAAATGATGGGTAAGTAGAGAGTTCTTTACACGGTAAATAGGCCACATTAATGCACTTATAGATGCTTATCAACTTCCCTCACCGCGAAATCTGAACGGGTTTACATGGTCACGGGTGATTAGAGGAATATCTCTAGGCCTCTGCTCCCGGCCCGTTACCCACCCGCGTTCCGCTCAGCGCAAAACACACACCATTCGTAGACGAGAAAATACCTACGACAACATCTTATCGCTGGTTTGAATTCGATCGATGATCATTTTAATGGTGCAGCCCTACGCGCCCGGGGGCCGCCGATTTTCACCGTTCAGATTTCCCTCGCTAAACCTGCCAAAGGAGAGGTGAAGATTAAAAAAAAAATGAGTTGACTGTGGCTGGTATTGATTTTCTTTATCGTAATATAACAGGTTGTTTGAACAATATTTATTGGGAAGTGGATTAATCGATATTTGTCTGACAACAGAGCAAAACGGGGAGAAAATCATGACGAAGAATCCATGCGCTCAACCCATGCCTGCGATGCGATGATATTATGCTTAAAGCTATTTTTTCTTCTCCCTCTAATGATTTAAATAAAGTTGTGATAAGTTAATGACGATTCATCATAATTATCTGAAAGTGAAATCATTTATAAATGGTGCTATTAATTAAGGGAATTACTAACATTATTCCTGTCATGTATCTTGCAAAATGAGCAGTGTTCTTGTCTGGTTACAATGATCTCTAATTTATTATTTATTATTAATAATAATTATAATAACAATAATTATAGTAATGATAATAATAATAATAATGATAATGATAATAATAATGATGATAATAGTAATAATACTACTACTACTACTAATAATAATACTGATAATAATAATAATAATAATAATAATAATATAAATCTTATATTGCGCCAAATTCATCTATTGCAACATTTTCAGTACACAATTAGGTTTATCTAAACACATCAAGAGAAAAAGTTCATTATAGTAACAAGCTCAATTATAAACGTTATTACAATGCAACCACGTGCATAGATTTTTAAAAAAGAACAAATATGATTTTAAGGATAAGATCATAGTTAATTGGTTTCATCAAATAGTATGGTAGGTTTCATTTTGTTCGTTTAACGATAATGGACATGTTTTTTAAATTTCTAAATGTGTCGTAATGATTTCGATACCATGAAAACGAGTAATTAAATAAACTTTACAATGGGTGTTTTTGTGTATAACATTGGCTCTGTCCTGTATTGATTAAACGTGATTAGCGATAGAAAACAAATAAGATTTGAGTGCAGTTTGTTCACATATTTTATCTGGCAGCAAAGAAAGCGTCTTTTAAAAGAAACATATTGTTTCTTCTTCCTCTAATGATGATTTCTTAAACAGAGATAAAGGTCGTAGATTCGATGTGTCATTAATGATATTTTGATGCTATATAACATTTTCTACAATGAACTCGAGACCTGATTTAATCAAAAAGTCACAATTCCATATTGCCTACAAAACTATCTCACATCACGCACGCTTAAAGAGAAATCATGTGCACTCTATGCCATGTAGACAGATAACCGTTTGGCGATCATGACTTAGAGGAAACTGTTGGATATAGTCAATGCCCCTTTTGTAAATTTTGTAGGCGCAATTGATATCAAGATCGAGAACAATACTGGTATATTACCGGTTTATTATCAAACACGCCACGTACTATATACCTATATGTTTGTAACCTTTTAAAATCTTGTTTTACACCATTACTCTTTCTTTCATGACTCGTCGTAGAATCTATGCACGAACATGAATAAGTGGGGCCGTGTGTTTATGAGAGAAGCACGTATGTTTTGCAGACGGCTCGCGGCGAAGACAAAACATTGGGTCTTTTTTAACTCTTAAATTTTCGGATTTTACACGATTTGTAATTTTCGCCTTTTCACTTTGGCACAACAAATATATATCGTGGGAAAATACACACCCAGGAATGGAAACCTTGCAATTGCGTTTATTTGTAATGTTCTTAATCGAACAGAATGACAAACGAAGAAGAAACCTAAAAGGAAATTAAAGATAAAATCAACAAGCTTTATTTGAAACGTGGAACAATATCAAAACTTATTTCTTGTTCATTCTCCTAATTTGATGTTAACTTGTGTGAAAATAAGAAAAGTCTAATTAATGTCAATGTTTAATGTTCATGTTTTTTTAATATGACGTAATAATAATTTAAAATAAACAAACTAATACAGCATATTTTGAGTCATATATCCATAAATATGGAAGCAATCATTGCTTCTTTTTTTTTTTACAAACTAATACAGCATATTTTGAGTCATATATCCATAAATATGGAAGCAATCATTGCTTCTTTTTTTTTTTACAAACATTTACATGTCTGTATCTGACAGCATCATTTTTTGAGAAACATTCTCCGGCACTCTCTCGAATAGCAAGGGAAGTAAATTATTAATACTTTGATCATCTTTACTTCAAGTTCAATTTGGGGGAAAGTGAACGTCCAACTATACAGTATGCTACCTCAGGTACACTTCTATATCTAGCGAGGAGAAGGGGGTGGGGAGGGGGGGGGGGGGGGGTGGTGCACGTCTATAAAGGTCACCCTGTCAGCTTATACATTGAGCTAAATAAAGCCATGATGATCCATTGGATTTACGGCAATATATAGATGATACACGCGTAGATAAATGAGTTAGATACCAGATAGACGCGTATAGTATAGAGGTGTGAGGCCTGGAGCAAAAAATGCCAACCCCGAGCTAGCGATCGAGAGTGATCAGAGATGCGGTACGGGTTGGTACCCTCCGACGAGCGAGCGAGCGAGCGGTGGCGGTCGGGGTTATGAGGTCCCGACGACAGATCGGTATAGCTAAGAGAGATGAGGAGACGAAATCTTGCGAAAATATCGAAAAGTTATACACAATTAGCTCCAGCACGGCCGTACGTTATTATATATATTAGATTATATATAGGCGACATGCAGTAAGAGGGGTATATACTGTATAAATATATATACGGTTCAAGCAATGTTGATTAACTGAACAAATAGACAAGCAAATAATCACATTTATGATGATAAAGGTGAGGTAATGAAGATGTGTAAGAATCAAATTGCCTTGTGGCTTGTAAACGAAATCTTGCGAAAATATCGAAAAGTTATACACAAATTAGCTTCAGCATGGGGGTATGGTTTATATATTATACGGTTCAAGAAACGTGTATTAAATATGACAAATAGGCTAGTAAAACAATTACATAAACACGATGATAAAGGTGGTGAAAAGAAGATGTGTTAGAATTAATTTGTCTTTTGGCTAGATTGTCACGAAATGCTGGCTTGATGGAGAGTCGATACATTGTGAGAACATCGAACGTTGTATTCAAGATTGGTTTCACTCATTTAAGACTGAACTAAAACCTCACTTATTTAGATAAATATATAAAGCATATATAGTATAAGCTATATCCTCTCACTTAAAATTATATGATTCTATGGTACAATTACTTCTTTTTTCTAAATGTCATTATATTGTGTAATTCTATTATTCTGTAACAGCGCTTAGAAACCCTGTATTAAGCGCTTTATAAATGCAAGCTATTATTATTATTATTATTGGGCGCATAAGAGAACGATTTATAGGTTGTTATACAATTTAATGCTATAACAAGAAAGACAAAAATCAATACAAGACGGTAACAATGCAGAAAACTTGGGCGAGCTAGGGGGATGCTTTGGATTTAAATGATATTGATTTGTTTTTATTAACCCATTTTGTACACCTAGGAACCTGATTTTAGAGGGGTAAAATACTAAACAATACATATTTTGTCGTAGTAGAGTACAAATATTTATCAAATTTATGATATAATTGTTCGTTCAAATAACAATTATTCTCACGAGATAAAAATGTTGACACAAGTCATTCCATACAACGGGGGTCCAAACCATAGTTTAACCAAGGAGGAACCTTATACCTCCTAGGCTTAACAATATGACAAAACCATAATGAAACCATGCATGTTTGTTTTTAAACAACCTTAAAGGTTGTTTGCGGAAAAAAAAATATATATTGACCACAAAGTTTGTGGTCAATATATTTATTGGGTTTTTTTTTTGCAAAAAATGACGAATGCCACAAATCGGAGAGTTGATAAATTACCTTAACTGATTTACGGACATTGTAAGTTACTTACTTTATTTTATGTTTTTTTAAATTTTATTCTCACAATGGATTGTATTTCAAGCTAAATGGTCATTTGCCAATATTATCAATATCATTTGTAATGAATATTAACCATTTGAGTGTATGCAGTGTGATAAATAAACATCTAGTCATTTTTTATTTTTTTTATTTCAATAACTCAAAAGGTATTTCATGGATTCTATTCATATTGAACCAGATAGCAATTGATAAACATGCAAAATGTGTAGACTCGTTGCAAAATTTATACTGGTCCAACCTTTATGGAATTATATCACATTTTTATACTAACAAGGGATTGTATTTCAAAGTTAAATGGTCATTTGCCAATATTATCAATATCATGTGTAATGAATGTTTAAATAACCATTTGAGTTTATGCAGCGATGAATAAACATCTAGTCAATTTTGTATTACAATCAATGAAAAGGTATTTCATGGATTCTATTCACATTGAACCAGATAACAATTGATACACATGAAACACGTGTAAACTCGTTGCAAATTTATACCGGACCAACCTTTATGGAATTATAATTATCACATTTTTGAAAGTATAGATTGTAAAATGTATTCCAAAACTTGCTATATACAAACCTGAAAACTTGTGTATCTAGCCAAAGCTATAGTGTTCTCGCGCCACCTGTAAAATGACGAAGTACATGATTAGTTGTTGATGGTCAACACACATGAGTGGTTACCATGGTTACCACGAAGTGGCTTTACATAGTCATTATATACAAACACTTTTGCTAAACTTCTAATTTTTTATAAACAAAATTTTGCAATTTCCTTTCATAAATATTGATTATTTAAATAAAATGTTATGTGAGTTATGTTGGCAAGCAATATTTTAAATTACAAACATAATATTGATTGATACTAGCAATCATTTTATAGCATATTTTAAGATTTTTAAAGATTTTAAGATCATCATAATAATCATGATATCAGAACGTCGGAAAAAACAATTCATATCAAAACGATAGATCGCCCGAAACCAGCTAATAATAATTATAACGCACCATTTTTATATGACTGCTGTCAAATGTTATGCAAGTTTCATGCGAAAAACCTTGATCAGCATTTCGCTGAATCACATTTATAAAAAGCCTAGGACTATTCTTTTGGTAATTGCGAACAAACTTTTGCTAATAAGTTTTGTATTTATGTACACATTTATAATTCAATATGCACTGTGAGCTCCCTATTCGTAAAATGTACAACTTGGTTGCGAATGAATGCCACCATATAATTTTGCCATCTCCGATCACCACTGATCGCAATGAAAACAATATGGATATATGTTATGCGGTCAAAAATGACGCTGTGGATCCGCCATACCACACCCGTAATCATGATAAGCATTCTAACAATAAAATTCAATTTGAACACGTTGAACGTTCAACGTAAATTGAGAACACATATATACCCCAATCCCGTATATTTTATCCGAGAAGAAGGGCGAAACTTGGCGAAACTATGAACATTAGAACAATACCGGGGTGTGCTACAATGGCGGGTCGGTGACGTCACAACTCTTCATATAGAGTTGAAATATTGAAATAGGGGTATAATCCATTCATAATTTTCTATTAAAATCAGTGGCGATCAGTGACGATTGTCAGTAGCTCTCGATCTTTAGTAGATCAGTGGGCTCTTATTGTCTTCGAGTCCCGAGTTGGGAGGGGGGGGGGGGGGGGGGTATGGCAGTATGGGGTGGGCTGGCATAATATCTAGCGTTGACAAGGGGGTATAATCCATCCATAGTTTTCTGCTGAAATCAGTGGCGATCAGTGACGATCACGGTCAGTGGCTCTCGATCTTCAGTAGATCAGTGGGTTCTCATATTGTGTTCGAGTCTCGAGTTGAGGGGATATGGGGTGGGCTGGCATAATATACCAGCGTTTCGAGGGGGTATAATCCATCCGTCTGTTGAAATCAGTGGCGATCAGTGACGATTGTCAATAAGCTCTCGTCAGATATATAGATCAGTGGGTTCTCATATGCATTTGAGTTGAAGGGGTCTAGGCGGGCTAGCAATAATATCCAGCGGTTGTTTGAGGTCGGGAACGAACGAACAGAGAAAACATGAACGTACAGAGTCGCTTCAGTTGAGAATCGATCGAGAGGCGGCGAACAAACATCACGAACCACTGGACAGTGTTGTACGATGCCTGTTGCCCCGTGGCTAGCGGATTACTGGCGTAGCAAGAGGGGTAAAACCAATCGGGGGAGGGGGGGGGGGGGGCCCACGATTATGATGAAGGGGGTAACCTGGACCATCAATGTATACAATGATTTCATTTATTTGTATACCACTTTTCACATGAAATGGGTGTTCAATTTACAGAAAAGGTGATTTAGCATCACACATGTTTTTTTTTTGTAATCATGGACTTCATAATCATGATAAATTATATTTATTTAATTAAATTCTGTATATTATGACTGACGTTTGCTACAATCAAACGAATCAATAAGTATTACTACAAAAATATTATGAGACAAATTTATTAAATGTTATATCACAGCATCTCCACAAGAAATTATTAAAGAAAATAATAAAACAACATTTGCGATAGCAAGTGAGCCTATATATGATTTGAACTCACAATTTTTTGTTTTCTTCGCAAATTATTTTCAAATGCTGCGATTCGGATATGCAGGTGGATGGAAGTACGAGACACGGCGAACGTAGCAACCAGTACAATTCTTTTTCTTTCTTTTGTTTTTCTTCATTTCGATAGATATGCAAAAACACGACATTATTTATGATCTTACAATCAAAGTACAGTATCTCTGAAACACGTGTTCTTTTCATCGAATGTTCCGCATTCTCGTGGGAGCACGCCACCATACAAGAATTTGACTTTGACGCTATGAATAAAGCGGAGTACGTACGTACGCGCCCTGAAATCATTTTTGCCCTTCGCCTTCATTCTCACCCGACACAATAAATCGTAAGAATTATTCATGAATATTCACGAGTGAGTCGAGAATGTCATGAGGATGTGAATGAATAATTAAGTCTCATTTTGTGTGATTGAATGGAAGAGATGGTGACTTTTTGTAGTTGCACACGTGGATGAGTGATCTTTAAGTTCAGAGACAGGATCAGGAAAGGCGAAGTGAGGGCGCAGCTAGGAGATAGTAGGTAGCATGCTTGTTCTTACGGCTGCGCGGCGCGCGGCCTCTAATTCTATTAGGTCTCGGGTGCGCGCTGCGCGTGTAACACGCGCGTGGCAGCGGGCTCGCTTTGTGTGCGTGCGTACGTATGTGCGTACCTAGGGAGATGTATTTAATACTGAGTGGGACTAATTGAATTTGGAAGTCCCGATTTACTGGGTAATCCCTAATTCAAACATTTTCCCCTCATCCGCGTCGCACCACCCCTGGGGGGTCCCGGGGCAAACATGGCCGCTGACTCGGAGCGAGTCAATCGGTCGTGACAATCATAACCCACCCAAATACCCTTTCCCCCCTTCTCCAGTCAAGTCTCAAGGCATTGATATCGCCCCAAATCATTCCGCTCCAGAGTCTGGCAAGAACATCTTCCCGTAATTGCAGGGGCGTGGAGAAGTGAAACATTGAGGTTATCGGCAATATACCCAGCGAGCTTCCTACAATTATAGTAATGATTAGAAGATGGGGAAAATCAAGATAGGCAGATGAAAGTGGAGGAGGAGGGACAGGGAAGAGAATGAGTGAAAGGGTGATGATGATGATGATGAGGACGAGGAGGAGGAGGAGGAGGAGGAGGAGAAGAAGAAGGAGAAGAAGAAGAAGAAGAAGAAGAAGAAGAAGAAGAAGAAGAAGAAGAAGAAGAAGAAGAAGAAGAAGAAGAAGAAGAGAAGAAGAAGAAGAAGAAGAAGAAGAAGAAGAAGAAGAAGAAGAAGAAGAAGAAGAAGAAGAAGAAGAAGAAGAAGAAGAAGAAGAAGAAGAAGAAGAAAGGAAAAAGGAGAAGAAGAAGAAGAAATGAGAAAGGAGAAGAAGAAGAATTGAGAAAGGAAAAATAGTAGGAAAAAAGGGACACAAAGGCAAATATAAAAAAGTGTATGTGTGTATGTATGTGTGTGAATGTGTGTGTTTGTAATAATATGTGTGTACATGTGTGTATGTGTAAGTGTATATAATGTTTGTTTCCGTTTGTGTATGTATATGTGTGTGTTCCTTTCAGCAGGTTTTTGTACGTGGTTCTAATGCAATATAAAAACAAATTCATTAAAAAGTAAGCATGATTATTAAGGTAAGATTGCAACACAATGTATATTAAAGAAGAGGAATACCATAAGTATGATGATACTCGCAAAAATGGTGTCAATCAATATTTCGATGATAAACATACCTAAAGACCATCTATTTGTTACGCTAACTGATTTATTAGATGTGATTGATTTCTGGTACCCACTTAATTGTTATATTTGCATATTAAAAATTCAAATCCCTCCGAAATAGGCTTTGTTGTCTGCAGTCATAATACAAAAATATCAAGACGATTACTATCATTTTCACACCAATTATTTCGATCGAATGTTTTGAAGCTGCTCTGTTTTGGTTTCCTGCGTCACTCCCGTGTAATACTCTGGTAAATGCAAGACGAAATGTTTCATTATCTATTTTCTCAGTTTCCCACGTTCTCATTATTTCAATATAAATATCATTAAAAAGAAATATGAATTACGTCTTTTTCTTGAAGATGTGATGGTAACTGCACCAGTATTCACATGGACCCGAATGGTCAAACAACTAACAAAAAGATCGTTAATAACAATACGATGCGAAGATCAATCGAAATGAATAAGGTCGTCAATAATGATCGTATTCATGATACTTGTTTTATCTAAATAAGATTAATGCAAGGCAATAAATCAGATTGTGACAGTCATGTGGAATCAGTAGGTAAGTCTATGCAATATGAACGAAGAATAATTTGAACAACATAATGTATATATTTTAAACATGTAACAAATTAGATTAATTCAAATATTAATATCAATTAAAACAGTGGTTATCATGTGTATGTTGAAGAAAACGTGACGTTGTATACTCGATGGCACACAACTATTCGACAATAATTGGTCGGAGTAGATCAATACTTAGTCTAGTGCGTATTCGTTACAAAAACAATTAAAGCTCCTGTCTCGATGACAAAATCACGTATGGAAGACTTTTGTTCTCTTTAAGTCGCCATCCCCCCACAGAATCATTAGGGGAGGTGTGATGAACCAAATTGGCGAGCCCATGGGAGGACGAGGCATTGATCGTAGAGTCGATGGGTCGCGGGAGAAAGTGCTCCTCGGGCTGTCAATCGGAAACTTTCCCCTCCTTGTTCAAACAGAGCGATGCGATGCGCTCCAAGCTCGCTCACACCGGCAGTCAAAAGGGAGCCGCTGCCCCGGTCTCGTCACACTTACTCGGCCATCGCCGTCGCAGTTCGCTCGCTCACTCACTCGTTCGGTTTGGCACTCTCCCGCTCGCTCTATCGCTCGCCTCTCGGTGAACTGCATCCCCATCTCACACCATCCGTGTTCCTCATCCCCACCTGACTTCAATCTCCCCACTACACATCCCTCAGTGTTTAGGTATATGATCCTAACCATGGCTTTTTATGGTATGTTTCCCCCAGAGCAAACGTTCGGCGAGGTGAACCAGCTTGGAGGGGTGTTCGTCAACGGGCGACCGCTGCCCAACGCCATCCGCCTCCGCATCGTCGAGCTCGCCCAGCTGGGGATTCGACCCTGCGATATCAGCCGCCAGCTCCGCGTCTCCCACGGCTGCGTGTCCAAGATCCTGGCGCGCTACAACGAGACGGGGTCCATCCTACCCGGGGCGATCGGCGGCTCCAAGCCCCGCGTCACCACGCCCAACGTGGTGAAGAAGATCCGCGAGTACAAGCAGCGGGACCCGGGCATCTTCGCGTGGGAGATCAGGGACAAGCTGCTGGCCGAGGGAGTGTGCGACAAGTACAACGTGCCCTCCGTGAGCTCCATCTCCAGGATCCTACGCAACAAGATCAACAACAACACCCCTGTCCGCACCTGCAACATCACCCTTACGACCCGACCAAGGAATCTCATCGGGGCTTCTACAACAGCGCTCTCTACCCGTACCCCTGCGCGTCGGGCCCGATGGTGTCTACCGCGTCCAAGGTGGCGGCAGCGGCAGCGGCAGCCGCCAACTCCTGTGGTATGAGGTCTTGGCCCTCCTCGCACACCGTCAACGACATCCTGGGCTTCAGACATCTGGGTCCTGTTGATCATACAGGTAGGAAACTATTCCATTCATACAAATCATTTCCTTTCTGCATGTTTATGTAATAACGATCATTATTTTGTACAAACATTTTCTTTGAATATATTCCATAATCATTCATGTATTATATTTAAGTCAATAGGAATCTTGTATTATACTATGTCCACGATATATCATATATTTTATGTGTTGTATCTTTGTAGCCTAATTTGACTAGCCTCGGGGTGAAATTGTGGTCTACGAGTAGGCGAGATATCCAGTAATGATTGTATACAGCATGATTGTCCAGTTTGATCACGAAGACCATCATTAATTATAATCGAACGAATACAAACAAAACAAAGTAATGCATGTGAGAAACATAATCCAAATTCAGATGATTTATTCAAAATCTTTAATATCCTCTGGGACATATTAATATACAACACAACACGAACGAGTGCTATTAAATTAGATTTTAAATCCAACAAGTCGAAGTAAACATTATCATTATCTTTAGAATAGATGGAGAGCATGCATGGCGCTATGGATCCTAGCAAACTCTTTATCTAAGGCAAAATTACTAATGCAATTTGTATTCTTGTAATAAAAAGGAGGGAGAATAGGTCCAAAGTGTTCCCATACACTTTAAAACCAAAAGAGATATTTTGAAGGAGGACCCGCAGTCATGTCAGTTCATCACCCGTGAGAGCATGGAGTAAAAATTAAAAATAAATAACTTACGTTGTCGTAACGTTGTCGTTACGTTGTCGTTACGTTGTCGTTTGAAATCGGTACAAGTTTTACCATGATTATTGAGTATATAATAAGCAAATTTCAATAACTCATTCTGTTTATAGATGAGGAATAAATCGGAAGAACATTGATGGATACTTCATTCAATTAAAAATTGTAAAAAAATGAAGAGAATAAAATTCGTTTAAAAATTGTAAAATTGTAAAAAATGAAGAGAATAAAATCGCATTGATCTGAGTCTGCAGGTAAATCATGTATTATGACTTTTGTGCGTCACATGATTAAGTTATAAAACTCGGCTGTCTTTCAAATTTATTACGGTCTGTGGGACTCACATTACTTTTATGTGCTTAATATACAGATATAATGACAAAGTTGTCTTTGTTAGTCGTTGACGTTACACACGGTTTTACATTTCACGTGATTATACTTTCGAGTGAAATAAACAAAAGCGGTATATTTTAATAATAATTCTTCAGATTTAATATGAAGCAGTGGCATGTGTTAGCAATGAAATCTCAGTGATAACTTGATCGAATATTTACATACACGTCCTAGGAATTACTAGGAAATATATGATGTTTTAAAATGTTTTATTTATATATATAATTATATTTATTTATTTTCATTATTATGATTATCTTTTTGGGGGGTGGGGGGGGGGGATGAGGGAGGTTTTTATAGAGAACGAAACGATCAAGCGTTAGGGTAAAATAATTGTGTCCTAGAATCACAGGAACATTTGGAAAATGTCGGGTCCCCATGTTCAGGAGAACGTTTTTTGGCATTCAGATTAATTTGAACATGTTGTTAATGCGTTTTACTGCATTTGCTGGGGATGGTGAGTGTGTGTGTGTGGGGGGGGGGGGGGGGGGGGGGGGGAGCGGGGCTGCAGCCTCATGCTAGCACCCTTTTGTTCACCAGTAAATTGCTCTGAATGCTGCGAGTTTTCAAGTGATCCCAATAGCTGATACTTTGTTTTTATTTATCAATACATCAATACAAACAAAGTAATCATAACTAACATCTTTGAGATATATATGTTAAAGTAATATTGTTGTCGGGGTTTCTACTACAATTAAAACTATCTATTACACCGGATGATCATGACCATTACATAAAAACACACATAACAATATGTCAATAGAAATGTGGAGAAAAAGACATAGTCCAGAGTCAGTTACCGCTTAAAACATATGCATTACTATAACATGGCCAATATAGATATGTTTTATATTATGATACTCTGACGGTTATGAAGATTTAAACTAACAACATCAGTCAATGCATTTAATGAACACTTTAAAGGAATTAGTACGTATGAAATGTTACATTGATTAAGAAATACTTATAAGGTTAAAAATGAGGGGTTAAAACTTCATTACAATATTGGTGACGTAATACAGTTAAAAATGAATAAACGTTTGTTAGATCCTTGGTTTTCCATTGAAAAAATGCACAGAATATTTTTTTTTAATTCAAGACGGCAAGATAAGTATATACAATCATTCAATAATATATAGTAGACAATGGACAGTAATTCATCATCAAGATGACATTTTAAATCCATTACTGTCCTAACCTGTCCTAACAATCAATGGTAACAGTTGCAAGCTCTCATTTCCCCACCTTTCATGAAGAAAACACCAGCAAAGCGTTCTCCAGTTTGTACATGTTGTAAGCAGGTAAAAACATTCAACAATACTTTTAAAAGGATCTAAATTAGTAATTTTTGACATGTGCAAAAAAAGTGATGAATGGAATCAATGGTTGATTAAAAAAATATGTATTTTGTGATCTGACATGTCCACTAAGTAATGTGTGAAAAAGTCATGTTAAATGGATGTTATACAGCCGGATAATGAGCGAAAATGCAAAGTGATATTTGATAACTCATTGCACTGTCTTTGTACACAGTTATAACTTTCCAGTGGATAGTTAAAACTCCAAAAATTCAATCGTAAATATATTTTTAAACCGTTTATCGAAAAGGAAATTCGAAAAACCAAAACCTGTTCCATGTTTATATTGGTAATATGAATACAACAAGATATGGTAGAATCACTATAGGGTTGTGTGGATTTGGACAATGTTACTAGATCCATTTAAAACAACAAAGTAAATTCTACTCGCGTACAAGGATAGTGAGACTAGTTTTTACAGAATTATAAACGAGTTTGTCTTTCACGGGTATGTTAATTGTACGTCTCTCGAATTGTACCAAAATGTTCAATGTTCAAATGTTCAATAATATTTAACCAGGTACCACTAAATTAAGCAATATGTCAATGAAATCTCTTCTACGATCGTGTGATAATGTCCAGAAGATACCACAAAACTCTATTACGTATATTGTATGTTTTGTAATGTATGCAGACCCCCTTGGCAATCATTTAAAAATATTTAAAAAACGTTAATAACTTACTAAATCGAATCTTATGGGTTGTGTAGATATATAAGGGGTTATCAGAGGTGACTTCTATTGCCTTTTGTGAGCTCCGATGTACAGATAATAAAATACATGAATAAATAATAATTTAAAACAAAATTATAAATAAATAAATAAATGAATCAAAATCATACTTTAAAAAAGAATATGTAAATAAATTCCTTTGGAATCAATTTCCCTCATATATTCGGGATAGTGGCACCGTGGACACATTAAGGACAGGTTGAAATATCATTTGTTTCAAACAGCATTTAATTAGACCTTCTTACTTGTTTTTTTAATAATTATATAATATCTTTTCCATGCGCTTTGAGCACCTTATTAGGTGGATATTGCGCAATATAAATATTCCATATTATTATAAATGAATCAATGTATACAAAGTTGGAAATTATATGATGATCAAAACATAGACTAACGTTGATAATATAAATAAATCAATAATGGTTGTTGTGGCGAAATACTAAGTTGTTTAGTTCTTTTTATGTACATCGCAGCTCACAAAAGGCGATAGAAGTCACCTCTGATAACCCCTAATACATCTACAGTCTACACAACCCAACAATGGGTGGCGCCCAATTAGGGATGACGTAGTACCTGTCATGTGATACCGCCTAGTCGCTAACCTTCAGCGCACATTCGTTTCATCTCTCCCGACCCCTTTAACCCTTTTCTTGCTATCTTTGCATACCAAACCAACCCCATCAATGGTCCATGGCATACCCGCACTGCACAATGCACCGCTGGCTTCGCACCATTCGGTATTACATGCGACTGTCAGTATAAGTAGTCTATGAGTTAATGGCGTGTTTTGGGGAACTTCCCCGTTGCGTTTCTTTGGTACGATAGGGGCTAAGTAGGGACAACAGAGGCCGCAAAAATCAGCGGGATGTTGTGCCCGCAAAAGAAGCGCGCGACTCGAAAGAAAAACAACACCAATACACGACCTCGGCTAATCAGGCTAATTTCAGAACATGTTTTGCTCGATTTGGGCTATTTTCCTAACAATGTTTGCTTCAAAAGAAAACAAAAGCTGCGCTATCCAAGTTTAGGCAAATAACTTGAAGGATTTGCCTGTTGCCGAAAGGTTACGCGCGATAAAAAATTGGCATAACTTTGGGGAATGTTTTGGAAACCTTTTTATACTAGTCCAATAATGTTTACTTGTATCTGTAATAATATAATGCATTTACATAACTCATTAATATTATAATTCCGATGTAGTTATACATTGTAACATGTATAACTCGGTGTAATTGAACAAATTATTTATTTTTATTGACGTTTATAATAGAAGACAGTGTTCTTTGCAAGTTTTAGATTGGAGGAAATTGCGTTGATTGCAAATTCGGTTTGAATTTCGACAACATCACCAACTGGGATAATACGATAAAAGTGAGAATGTAAGACATTCGATTAATTTCTTAGATGATTCTGAAATACATATCAAGCAGTAATTTATATTCAACCTTCAATCATGTATTTGTGTAACTTTTGATGAGCAGCCACTGTTGGTAGAGTTTTAACAAAATCAATGATTTGTACGTTTTCGCATGAACTGAAGAACGTTTAAAGAAAGATTCAAAAGGCAGTCGAAATTCATAAAGTTTGGTTGGTCTTCGACCAAGAATAGCTTAGTTACATTTTAACTAAGAAAGAAAGAAGAAGAAGACGAAGAAGAAGAACAACAAAGATTTAGTTAGAAACTTTTGAAACGAAATCCCGCTTGCCTCAAAGTACAAACATCCGATGCCGTCTAACTGTCCCCTCATCCCCGTCTACGGTTACGATTGGTAAACTTCTCTTCGGGCTTGTGCGCTCTTCAAAATGCCTAATTTGCACCCAGTCTTCGGCGAAGAAGGAGAAACACAAGCTTGGATAGGTGTTATTGTGTTTCGTGTTCGCTCGTGAGCGTGACATAAAGGGATCGCATGGAAGCCGATCGGCCAGCTCCTCCGCCTCAAGTTGACTCTGGGTGCTCGGGATGCGGTCAAGAGTGCTAGTGTTTCGCTCCCAAACCCCTCGGACTGGGGTATCGAAGCTTGTAGCTAGCGCCTTGCCTCCCATGCCTCCCACCCGACGCGACTCCGTCCCTTAACTTGCGCCCTCAAAGTCTTGCAAGTCAAGCGTAACAAGTTGACACTTCAGCGAAGTCTCAGTCGCCTCCGCAGAGTGCTCCGCGGCGTGTCAAATGAATGACGGAGCTCGGAACAAGGAGAAAAGCGAAACTGTAATTATGTGAAACAGGGAAAGAACAAGAAAGATCCGAACATTGTATACTTTGAAACAGAGTCTTTCCACAATTTGCAAGTCCAGACAAAATAAAATGGGGGAGATCGGCTCTTATTCGTTTTTTTATTATTTTTTAATGCGGAATTTCAATTTTAAATTCTTTGGAGAAATGCAAAGTTTGCGGGTAGCGGGTATCGCTCGGGCGATCGCTTGTCGACGGACGGGAGCGAAGAGGATGGGTGGAGGATGTAACGCGAGATGCCGTAACTTGCACTTAGATAACGCCAGAAGGTCACTGGCAATTATTAAACATGTAAACCTATATTATAACCATGCAAACGACAGGGTATAGGGACATCTTCATGTATATAGGGGTTAGCCAGGACGCTAGGCCATGGTCGAATTCTCCTGCTTCTCGCTCTGCGAAACGATGTATCCGTGCGAAGAAGAGGAAGAAGAAGGAGAAAAGAGAAGACAACGAAAATGCAAAATAAAAATACATAAAGAAAGACGTTGAAAACATGTAAACTTACCACTTCAATGCTTCTTACTCTCCCAAAATGCCCCAAATTGCTTAGTTTGATGGCGGCAATGAGCAAGTTATTTTTGTATCAAATGTGTTTTTCACAGAAATGCAAACACAATTTTGTTTTAATAATTATGTTAAAGGGGTAGTACAGTTTTGGTAAGGCTGAACATTAGTAACCAAACCTGGACAGTAACATTATAAACTACTATAGTTATAACTCCACCATGCTCGAAAGGTATACAAATTTACAAACGACTAAGTAAAAAGCCCGTTATCATTCAAAAGAGCCATTAAAACCAAGAGGGCGCTTTCTAAAAAGGCATTGATTTCAACCATTTTTCATACAAAATTATGCATGACATGTTTTATTGAAACAATAATTAAATAGAGAGATCATCAACAACTATTTTAAAAACGCTTTTGAATTTTTTTGAAAAAGTGCAAACATTTTTAAAAATTTTTGAAAAAAACATCTAATTATTTTGGCCCCAAATAATTATAAGATCAGATATATTTATTGATATTTCAGCCGTTTCTGGGTCGATTTTGACCAAATAAAGTTTATTCTGCCATTAAAAGTGCATGTTCTCTCAAATTTGACACTCAGTTTTTCATTACCTCACAACAAAATTGTGATGTGCAGCGCCCTCTCTACCAAAACTAAACTACCCCTTTAAAAGGACTAACAACCTGAGCAGTTGACATGTACCCATAACGTTCGTGTAAAATTTAACTAAAATTAGACATTTTAATCAAACGGCTTATACAAATTATACTTACTAATTTGATCATGAATATCATTTTATACAAAATTGTTATTGCGCACTGTTCGGGTATTACATAATTTTACTATTGTCAAAATTAACCAATTGTACCTTCCATATGTCAAGTTTATATAGTACATGGGCATTTTAGTGTTAACAATTTTGATAATTATGTAACATATACATATTCATATAACTTATATCAATATATTAAAATTATGATCAGATATTAATATGATGTACATACTTTATAAAAGACTATAATAAAAGGCGCAAACATTTTTCATATACTTTCATCATATTTCCTACCTTTCCTAAACAAAAGGTTTGTATATGAATTGCAGTATCTTGATATTTTTATTCTTTTAATGTAAACATTTATATATTTATGTACAATCGTAAAATTCATTTCAAATGTTTTTGTAACGATGTTTAAAAGTCATGTTTTTATAACAACAATGTTTGTATACTGTATCCCAGGGCCCCATGGGAGACCAACTTATTGTTGAATGGGCCACCCTGGTAAAATATATTGAAATAAATAATTAATTTAAAAAAAGGTGAAAATTACTTTTGTCAACAATGTTCAATTCGTTATCAATTTATTCAATAATACATGCATAAGGGTGACAAATAATGTATTTATTTATTAACTTCGTAGTAAATGTGTGAATGAATGAAATAATGTTGAATTTTTTTATTTTTTTATTCTCGTTTATCAGATACTAGTAATCTAATTACGTTGGTATTTCGAAATTAAGGCTTACACCTTTTTGTCATCTGCTAATTTAGGTGAGCATAGTTATGATGACGCTTATTATTGTATATTTTTCTTAGTAATTGCACATTTCCTTCTTTTTTTTTATACTGAATGAATATTTCAGGTGTATCCATTAAAGTAATCATATATATAATTCTGTACAATAGACAATCATATATATTAGTACAAAATAAGGATACATTCCGTGGTATAAATCACACATTACTAGTTTTTATTTTATTTACAAGAACTGATTATGTATTATAGAAAACGTTATCTTTAACATTATTTCTCACGAAAAAACAATACCAAAAAAGCAATTGATTCTAGAATGCATTGCCATGTCTCAGGTCTTGGTCGAAACAGGGGCAATTATATGTGAGGCTACTCAACGAAAACTTAACCGCAACGATTTATTTGCTTATTTAGTTCGGCGCAATTGAAATTTATAGAATTGAAGGTGTCACGGGTGAAACCTGTACTTGATTTTGCGTTGAGTTGGACAGTGAAGGACAAATCAAACAAGAAAGGTTTGATGTATTTACAAAAGCTGAACGAGTGGAACAGGGGCAGGGAGTGAAACGAGAATTGAAAACGTGGGAAGAATTATTTTGTATTTTGATGATGCGGTGAGTCGGGTATGCATGCATGCATGCAGGTGTGTTGTATTATTGTATGTAGCGAGCCAGCGCGGCGAAGCCGACCGTACGGGGCCGCGTCGCGTCCGTGGGTTGAGCACAACTTCAAGTGCACGGTAAATACATTACACTGTCCTCTTGAGGAGGCGTATTCCATTAGCCACACACAGCGATGGGATGCCCTGTATGCAAAGTGCTTGGGTATCGTTGAACGCGAGTCGAGAGCCAGTCACCGGGGGAGGCTCGGCGTAGCAAGCTACAACGAGAGAGGCAACTCAAGCGCCTCTTTGCCAAACCCCAAAGGTGCTAATTTCCCCCTTTTTTTACAAGTAATTTTCGATTACTAGTTCATGTATATAGCTTTTCTTTAAGGATATGCTCTTTGCGACATCTTGTTACCCTTTCTATATGTTTTGTTAAACCTTTTAACCGGTATATTTTGTAATATCGAAAGAAAAAAGTGGTTGTGCGGGCTAAGAAAATTGTGCTAAAACCGTCTGATCTTGAGCAAAAACCCTGAATGCAGGCGGTAGTTGACGGTTGATAGGAGTGCTAAACAATATTGACATGGAACTCCCCCACCGAGGGGCATCACAAACAAACAGAGAGAACCGGTCAAGAAGTGGGAAAGTAGAAGAAAGATAGAGAGAGAGAGAGAGGGGGGGGGGGGGGGGGGGGGTGTGTGATAGGAAGAGATAAACATGATGGAGGGATCGATGAGGTATATCGTACATAATAAGACATTTCAAGCAAAGCGTTAAAAAACAACTTTTTTTGGGGGGGGGGAAATAATAAATGTGATTGTAATCTAATGTATTATATTTTTTTTAAATCATGATAAATAATAAGTTTTAGCATGCAGTTTTTTAAAAGTTTTTTGTTTACATTTCTTGATATGGTATGTAATTTCCTTTTATTGCTAATCATAAAATAATTAAAATTTCGTCTTATTAAAAAAAAAATGATAAGTCAACAATAGTCATTAATAATGGTTAAATAAGACATAATTTTTAAGTTGTATGCGAAGTACATGAGCCCTAGAGTAGTAACAAGACAGGCTAGCTAATCATTCCAAAAATAAACAAATCAAACAATAAATCTTGTAGCAAGGTAGGTGTATATCATACCTACTTTTATATTTCCATTCAATAAATCGCACTATTTAGTGATAACATTTTATTTCCATATCTTGGATAATATTTTGTATTATAACCATAAAAGCAAGACCATGAAGAGTCCACCATTGATCATACTTATAGTTATTCATTATTAATCTATCCGCGGGGAAATACCAATTTTCTCCCAAATTAG